>CM035225.1:12270163-12478568 GCA_020226215.1 Sindora glabra | reverse complement strand
TCATTATTAACTCTTTTTTCACCAAAACAAAATTTATTTTTCTTTTTATCTCAAATAAAACAATGTAATGATTCCAAAATCACTTTATAACATTTATCATCTAGTTAACTTATACTTAAAAGATTATGTTTACAACCATCAGCCATGCTAACAATATCAATAGAGATAAGTCTTAATCCTATCTTACCTATACCAGTAATCTTGTATTAGGTGTTATCTTTGAGAGCGATGAAATTACCATTGATAGGCTTAAAAAAAGTGAATTTACTTTAATCTCTTATCATGTATCTTGAACATCCATTATCTAAAAACTAATCATCTTTCTTGATTGTAGATTTAAGACACACCTTATTATCATCTTGACTTATGGCCATGAAGAAAAAGTTAGCAATATTGTTTACTTCTTCTTCTTCTTTTCCTTTAAGCTTTTTTTCAAATAATACATCTCTATCATCCCATATTAATATTATAGCCTTCTTCTTAGTTAGTCTTTTCTAGAACTTTTTTTAACAAAAGGGAATCACCTTTCTTATGTCCTTATCCTTTGCATTCAAAGCATTTTAAAGGTTGATTACTAGATTCACCTTTGTTTTATTCTTTTTTTAAAGTGTTTTAAGTTTGAATCTGCATTTTTTCTTATACATTCTCCATCATTCCATATTAATACTATAGCTTTTTTAAGATAACACATTTTCATCATCCCATATTAATACCATAGCCTTCTTCTTAATTAATCTTTTTTAGAACTTTTTTGTTTAACTGAGGGGAATCACTTTTCTTATATCATAATCTTTTGCATTCAAAGCACTTTAGAGGTTGATTGCTAGATTCACCTTTATTTTTTTTTCTTTAAAATGTTTTAGGTTTAAATCTACATTTTTTTCTCATATATTCTAAAAAAAGCATTTTTCTAACATAGCTAATTCTTCTTCTTGATTTAACTATTGATTAAGACCATTATTTTATTTATTATATTTTTTTGAAGATGCTTTGAAAGTTATTAATTTCTTTTTTTTTCTTGATCATCTCTTATATATGTTTTTTTCATATGCTAAGAGTTTTTCTTTTAATTTATCATAAGTCAAAGTAAAGTGATTATTTCCTTTTTATATGGCATTCACTTTTGGTTACTATAATTTTGAAAGAGTTTTTAAAATTTTTATCACTAATTCTCTATCATTGATAAATCTTCTTAAAGTATGAATATCATTAACAATGGCGAAGAGCTTTTCAAATATTAGCTCTATTTTTTCATTTTCTTTCATCTTAAATATATCATATCTATTTACAAGCATATTTATCTTGATTTCTTTCACTTGATTAGTGTCTTTATATGTCACTTCAAGCTTATTTTACATAACTTAAGTAAAAGTATATTTGAAAATCTTTTCAAATTTATTAAGAGTTACAGCACATATAATGGCATTTATAGCTTTGGAATAAGTTACTTCTTTCTTGTAATTGGTGTATATCCATTTCTTTTTTGGCTTAAGTACTTTTATTTCTCCTTCAACTTTTGTAAAAGGTCCATAAACTTCTTAGATAAGTTTCCATCCTTTAGTATCAGTGAACTTGATGTAGATCATTATTTTTTCAATAATTATAATTTGTTCCATTGAAGAGTGGTGGTCTAATTGTCTAATTATGGAATGTCCCTCTAATCCATGATTTTAGCTAAAAAGCTCTGTTACTTATAAGATCTTTAACTCACAAAATTATTAGACTCTAAAATAGTAAGACTAAGCTTGAATACTAATTGATAGAACTTATAGACTAAGAAAGGATGAATTAGCTTTAACAAAAAAAATTAATAACTAAAAAATGTATTAAAAACTTTGCATAAAACTATGAAGAGCAATTTAAAAGTTCTTGAAATTTGAAAAATATGTAGTTTTAAAAATATGAAATAATTTTGAAAAGATTATAAATACCTTGAATATATTTCAAAAATAATTTCTTTAAGAAACTTAGTATAGAAAATTATGTAAAAGTCTTTCTTGAAAGAATAAGCAAGAATTTTTGAATTTATAAATATAAAAAAATAAGGAAGAAGAATGACATCAATAATTTTTATAAAGATTTGATGGTCCAAAAGAAATGCTTTTTAGATTTACTCCTCTCTTCTCAACTTATCAAGGTTCACTTGAGGTATCCATTATTTTTTTATCAAAGATTACAACACTTGAATTTGTGATATTCACCCAATATCTAATAGGATTTTGAAATCACCTAGCTTTACAAGAACATTAATGGTATTAGGATTTTCAAATGACCTAACTTTATAAGATACACTAATCTTTACTATAATTCCTATGCTACCTAACTTTACAAAATTCACTAATCTATACTAGGATTTCAACAAATTCATAAAGAAAGTTTTCTCACAATTTCACAAAGAGATTTTACAAGATTTCTCTCTTAAACACTCTTGAAATGGATAAGCAAGTTTCAAATCAAGAGAAAGTGTACTAAAGCTTTAGCTCGAAAAAGATTAATAAGAATATGATTTGCAAGTTGTAGTTTAATAACTTATTATGTCTTCTCTAAACTTATCCAACAAGCTTCCTTTGCCTTCCTATATGTTGGATATTTGAATTTGAATTAAGTGAGACCAATTTTACCTTCCTTGTTGTATCAAACAAGAAATTCATCTAAAATAGCAATTTAGTTACTATTTCACTGAAAATTTTAATTTTGACTCTAATTTTGGTCAAAAAGTGATGAGTAGTGATTTATACTTCCTTAACCAGCTACTTACATTTATTTGATAAGAAATATTATTTTTATTAATTAATCATATATAGAAAATATTTAAATTTGAATTTCCTTCCTATGCATCTGAATTTTTCACATTGTATGTTGAAATTCTCTCTTAAAATTTGATCCAATTGTTGAAATTAAATTTCAAATATTAGTCAATAAGATCATTTCTTGATGATTAAGTTTTTGTTATCTTTAAAATAAAATCAATAATAAAATGATTTTAGCCATTCTAGAAATATTTAAATGGATAAGTTATATTGGGCTTTCATAAATAATAAATGGAGAATGGCAATCCAAAGATTTTCACAATAAAATGATAAGCTTATAAGATTTTATCCAAGATAATTAAATCAAAGCAAATATAAATAATGAGTCCATTTTCAAATTATTCAATCATTTGCCCAAAAAGCATTTTCCATATTTGGTTATTCGCTAACTTTACAAGATTTATCTAATCTTCACTAGGATTTCAATTAACCATTTAACTTTATAAGATTCTCTTAATCTATATAAAGATTTCACAAATATAAAGAAGGTTATCTCACAATCTCACTAGGTAATTTTACAATATTTACACAAATATTCAAAAATGTAGATTTGCAAGTGTAGGTACAATATCTTTAAAGAGATAATTTGGAGTTTGGAAACACGAGATTTAGCAAGATGATATGCAAGTGAAAGTGTGTTATCTTTCGATGAGTTGAAGCCTATTTATAAATGAATGACTATTTGTTTTCCAAGTGTCCTTATCGTTCAAGTTACTTTGGTTTCTCTTAAAGGCTTTACTTTGATGATATAATATTGTTTATGTCATTGGAGATCCAACTCATCAACTTTTTTCTTTCTCTTTTTATAAGAAATCCTAAACAATAGTTTGCTTGCTATTTCACTAGGTATTATCTACCTTGTTTCCTTTAATTCAAATAGATGGCTTTTCGCCTTTGCCTTCAAAAGAGCTTTGCAACTAGAATTCCCTCTAACTTTATCTATACTTATAATCAATAAACATTGTTAAATGATATCACAATCAAGAATATATTGTTAAAAGAATATTTAATTCCTTTTGTACTTTCACTTTATAATCTACCAATGTTAATGCAAATTAAAGAAATTAATTATCATGACCTTAGTTGGTTCATGATTGATATGGAATTTGCTATATGGTTAGGTTTACTTGGCAAAACAAGTTTGTTAAAAAAAAAAGAAAGTTAGGTTTACTTGTGTTCCCCACAAAATAAGGATAAGCTATCTTAATTAACATAAAAAGGTTTTAGCTCAAAATTTCCTCCACCCATAGTCTATATATAGAATAAGGTCTAAAATCTATTATCACATCAAAATATCTACTATTACTAAAATCATATCAAAAAGCATGCCAATAAGCTTAGGTTTGAAGAGGGTAGTGAAAAAGGTTTGACCTATATATTTATAAAAATAAAATACAAAGAAATGAGTCCAGAGTTTAGTGAATAGATAATCCAATATAAATAAATGAAATAATATATTAATCTTACTAATTGAACCATCCTCTTATAAAATTTAACATAATAAAACATTCATAATTATAAATTCACCTATCAAATAGCCAAGAAAGGCTCATTCTTAGCTATATTATTACATTTATTCCCAAATAACCTTAAGAGGCTCAATCATAACCATTCCATCAAGATTTCATTACACAAAAATAAATAATAACAATTTAATTCCAAATTCATATCACAAGGTATAACAATCAATAATAAAGATACATATATCCATCTTGCAATTCTTAGGTTAACCTTATACCCTCTATAAGTTTTCCATCCTTGTTCCTTTAAGGTCTACTTTATACCTCTCATAAGTATATTATCAAGAATTAGTTGTTTGGTGTTCATATTATTCCTAACATATTCTTCATTTCATGGCATAGGTCATATTCAATACATAACCAAACATCACCATGCCCCAATACATGGTTACACAACATATTCTATCACTTAAATGATATTATAAGTCAGTTTACATCATATTTCATATTATATTTCACAATCCATTTTTTTCTTATATCGTCCCTCAAGCTATAATCAATATATTTTCATAATTAATGTAATAAGATAGTTATAACACATATCATATAACTGAAGATCTAAATTCTCATTTTGTGATAATTGATTTATGTATTTATCTTATAAATATCATAAACTATCTCATCTTAATGGTTGGCAACCATACATCCCACATTAAATCATGATAGATCACAATAACACAATGGGGATTGGATATTGTATATAATATAATTATTTTAGTTTTGACCCTTGAATGATATTTTATGAATAATTTAAAAATTATAAATTTATTATTCATGAAACTTGTTACACATAAAAGTGAGCTCAATTAGCTTTTCATCAATTGGTATTTTGCATAAAATGATTAAAATTTAAAAAAAGTTATGTCTTTTTAAAATTGAACCCAAAAATTCAATTTTTTAAAATATTGAATTCTTGACCTTTATTCACTATTTTAGTGATACTGCAAAATATACATAAAATTTTGATATGAAACTAGTTTTATTAGAAAGTAGACTTGATTATCTTTTCAATGATATATGATTTGTAAAAAAAAATGTAAGATGAAGGAGTTGTAAGCGTAGAAAGTACTTTAAGAAGTGTTTCATGAAGCATTTCACAAAGTACATCAGAGCTTCCATAAACATTATCCTAATGCGAAATGTTTCACGAATCACTTTCTAGTTCAGTGAATTTTAAACCTAAGAAGCATTTCACGAAGTGCTTTACAAATGAACGCAATGCATTTTTTAGAAAGTTTTCCATTATTTATTCACAAATTTAATCATCTAAATGGAATTGTTACCTATCTAAATATTATAAAATCACAAATATACATTATTCATATGCTATTAATGTCATTGACATTATCAAGTCAAACTAAAATCATCAATAAACATATCGAACAAGCATTTACAATTCATATCTCTATAAAGCCTAAATATGACATTTAAGCTTAAATCTATTAAATTTAATGAAAAAAGTGGAATTTCTATTGACTTAGTATGGAGGAGGATATTAGAAGATTAAATTTGATGTCTCTTAACCTTAATCACACTAAAACTAAGGATTTATGGAGTTAGGGTTTCAATTCCCTTTTATAATCCAAAATAAATCTAATCACCATCAAACCAATAGGAGATAAAAAAGGAATCTAGTGAGGATAATATTCTTATCTTGATTAACTGAAGAATTTAGAGAAAATTTATGTTTCCTTACTTTGATTTGATGATAAAAAGATAGAGGAGGAAGATGATAAAAAGATAAAAAGTGAGCGGTTAGGTGAATTAAGAAAATTGAAAAGGAAAAGATGAGAAGTGGCCATAAAAATGAGGAATAGTGCTAAAGGCATTATTGAAAATAGTCTCTTATTCTCCTTCATATTCATATACTTATTCATAATAATAATTTAAAATCTCATATCTTATTACTCTATTTCACCTTCTTAGTTTATTTCTCATATCATTATAGGAATTATTAAAAATCAAATTTTATTTTACTCTATAACATTTATAACTATTTCTCATAATCTTCATTTACACATACAAAACTTATTTCAAACAAAAGTTTATTAGTTATTTTATTTATTCCTTTCATAAAATAAAATTTTAAATTACTATATTTTAGAAAGGGTATAAGATTAATCATTAGTTTTTAACTAAAAGTAACTCTTTGATAAAGTAAAATTTACTTTGCTTTCATGTTTTGTCATATTTCAAAAATAATCAAATGGAAGGAGAATATAAAAATATTTAACACATGATCAAAATTAATTTATGAAGCCAATTTGGGTTTTGCTAATGGAAGTGTGATGCCTAAATTTTATAAATGCTTTATAGGACTTCTATTTATCAAACCATATATTTGTGCCTAAGTTATATAATCAGGATCTTTAAAAATAAATACAATAAGTTCAATAATTCTAACTTAATATTTTTGTGGTCAAAATAAATATGAATTCATTCAATAAAATATGGCACAAAAATATAAATAAATTTATTTTCCTATTTGGTTCCTTTCTTTCTCCCTTGTGTAGTCAAATGGGTGATGTTTTTAAGGTATAAATGAGCAATTTGCATGTCACCTATATTAATAATGTGCTTTGCTTCTAAGGGGATTAAGTATTGGCTTAAACAACAAACCTTTTAAAATTGTATATAAAATTGTAATTTTTGCATTTGCAAACTAAAATATACAATTTTATACAACTGGGTTCTTGGTAATAGTATCTTTTGTAAATATGTTAGATTTAGGATTTAAATGCTAATGTTTTTTTTTTACAATTAGCTTATGCTAGGATTGTAAATAAACTAAGCTATTCATGAACAACTGAAACTCAGTTAATAAAAAGTTCAATTCATACTTTAGTTAAACAAACTCAAGCTAAAATAATTTAAGCTCGTATAATTAACAGGCCAAGCTTAAGCCTTAGAATACAAAGCTCATAATGTTCATTAAATGAGTCTAAATGAGCTTATATATATTATCATTTTCTATGTTGTTTATGGTTTCATTAAATTACTAGTTCTTTTAATTTCTTGATATTTTGATATGAACAAAAACTTCTATTATTTTCATTGTATGAAAGCATAAAAAGTAAAAAAAAATTATAGTCCAATACCTTAAATCTAAGTGGTTTATGTTTGAAATGCATGAAAAGGTTAAAAGAATTTCTAATGGTTACTTTTCTACATATATATGTTGTTGCTTGCGTAGTTATTAGGCTATGTTTAAACATCATAACTTGACTATTTTCTATGTATATTCGTTAGATTACAACAAGAATTATACTTGTGGTGCCATCTATTTGTACCAAAAAACTATCTTTTATATATATATATATATATATATATATATATATATATATATATATATATATATATATATATATATATATATATTGCTTTTATTTCCTATAAAATTATTTAATATGTTAGAGCTTGTTTTGAGATTGATTAGACTCATTTAATGGTTAAGTTTGAACCTAAACTTGATTTCTCAAAACTTGACAAGCTAAAGATCAAGCTTGAACTTATTTAATTTCATCAAACTTAAACTTGAACAAGTAGATGCTTAACTTAACTTGGCCTATTTACAAGCCTAACTTATGCTATATGATACCATTATTGATCATAAACAAGGTTATTTGTGACCCAATTCCAAATTCTTGAACTTAGGCTGCTATTTTGTAACTTATTAATCTTATGGGACAAAATTAAATTGTAAGGTGCTGAGAAAATAATTTTTAAATTATAAAAATAATTATAATAATTATTAAATAATATTTCATCGATACAATTTTGTCATTTTCTTATATTTTTTTGGAATAAAATTATATAAACTAATGGACGAAATTATATAGATAGAATATTATTTAAGGATTATTATAGTCATTTTTATAAGAGTAAAGCCTTTTTTTAATCTTATTAAATTTAATTTTTCTTATTTTTATCCTATGATATATTTTGTATAAATTTTGTCCTCGTGAAATATTACTTTATCCAATTCCATTATTAAAGAAATGAAATATTATAATTTTTAAAATTATAAAACTATTGTGTTGTAACTCTTAAATCTTACATGTTATAATAAAACTATATCTATTTATATTAAATTATTTTAATTTTATGTAAATTTAGTGTCAAATAAATCAAAAATTAAATAAAATAAAGGAAAATTTGGACTTACCTTCTCAAAAGTTTAATATAATCATATTCACATCTTTCTTTTTAAGAAATATATACATACAAACCTTATTTTTTTTATACATTCACATCATTATTTTAAATATACTCAAAAAGTTGTTGAACAAACCCATTTAAGGCATTTATGAATCGGTCTGCACAAACTTTTCATAAGCAAACCAAATTGAATGATTTCACAAAAATTGCAACTTGTTCAAATAAAAGTTTGAATCCTAAAATTTGCAAGTCACAAACTTAGTAGGGACGGTCCCCAGATTTTTCTTATATTTTTCTAAAATATCACTTTTAACTTTTTAAAAAGAATTTTAAAATTAAATATAATATTGTAGATTCTAAATTAGATATTTATAATATTTTAATATAAACTAACAACTCAAAGTTAAATAAACTATAATAAAAATTACTTAATTTTAAAATAATTAATTTAAGAATAAAATTATTTGTATATAATAATTAATTTGGACTATGTTATGTTAGAAGGTAAAGGATTAGGTGTAGGATTGAGTATTGGGTTAGTTAAGTCAAAATTAGTAATAATACTATAGTTGGTTAATTCAGCTTAGATGTGAGGAGTATATTTAAAAAAAAAATGAAAGGAAGAAAGAAAGGTAGGGGGACTCATTCGAGTCTTATTTGGTCGAGTCTGCGCTACGAACTTTTTGAACCTAAATAATTTATGTTTGCATTTAAATAGATCCTAATTATATGGGTCCTATAGTCTGCATTTTTTGTAAGACTTGCAGACATAATCCATTGATTTGAGTCCATAACTACTTCCTTACTTTTGAAAAATAAGAAATAAATGCATATTATTAAAATAATAGATATAATATTTAATCACTCATTTATAAACATAATAATTATTATATCTTTTAAATTTTATAATTAGTACTATTAATTTCTTATTTTTATTTTTATTGTAATTTGTTATCTTTCCTTTTTTTATATAATACTAAAATAAATAGTAAAAAAAAGAATAAAACCAAAAAATTAGTATGTATTCGACATTACTAGTGCTTGTTTGGTATAAGGATTAGAAATTACGATTAGAAATTATAAGTTAAAAAATTGATTATTGCATTTTTGAAAGTTTTCTATAATCAATTAAAAAATTTGTGATTTTAATATAATTATATGAAGTTATTGTCCTGTTTAGTAATTTAATATTAAAAGATGATTATTTTGTACATTACCTAACTAAAAATAAATTATGTATAATTAACTATAAGTTGATGTCATCAAACATAAATAGATTATGTATAATAAATTATTTTCCTTGCTATATCAAATAATCCCTTAAGGTGGGATTTAATAATTAATTTTAATATTTTTATTTATTTTAACATTATAAGTGAATTGAATGATAAATAATTACAAGAAAAATAAAATAAGGAATCAATAGTAATAATTGTAAATTTTGAAGAATATAATAATTATCACTTTTATAAACCAATTACAAAATATTGTACTTACTCTTATGAAAAAGAGTAAATGGATACATTTGTCCTTAATGAATTAGATTAATATCAAATTAATTTTTATTTTTATTAGAACATTAATATAGTCCAATTTCATTTAATTTAATATTAAAATTAATCCTATTGTTAATATTACTATTTATTTTCCCAAGTGAAATTTATTTGACATCATTTTAATTAGGTGGCCTTACATATTCCTACGTGAGTTTTTACTTATATGAAAATAATTTTTCCTAGTTAATAACAAAGCATCAATAAAAATTGTATTTAAGAATACAATTTCTCGCCGAAAATATTTTGAAAATTAATTTTTTCATATAAAATAAAATTCCTAATAATAAATTCCATCTAAAATAATTTTTAATTCCTATTATTTGACATAGAAGAAAATTCTATTAAAATAATTAATCCATTGTCATTTTAACTATGATTAAATAAGGATAAAGTCTTTCAAAGGCATTAAACTCTTTCAAAGTGTATCTATTACTTTTGACGAGAGACGAACACCATTTTAAATAACGGGATGGTCCATAATTTATTATTGTATACATCACTTTTAGATATTATTTTTCACTTTTAATTTCAATTGATGACAGTTTTTTCAAATCTCACTTCAAAAATTCTAATTTTTTTTGTTTCTTGTTTATAAATAATGAAAATTTTAAAATTTTTTAGTTTTTAGTTAACAATTTTTAATCCAGATTTTGATTTGGTTGTTCGAACTGTAACCTGTTTTAGCATCTGCCATTTGGTGCCTTTTTTTTTTTTGAAGATTTGATTTTTTTCTTTGAGATTATAATATAATACTTTCTTTTAAAAATTAATTTTTTCAATTTAATTTAATATTTTGTATTTGTAGTTAGTTCATAATTAATTTTTTATAGATTTAACTGTAATTTAAGTTTACTAATAAAAAACTAGCAATAAAATTAAACTGATATTAAAATGAAAATTAGGATGAATCTAATATCAATCTAAAAATTATATTAATGATAGAAGTAATTTGATATCAAATTAAATATATTTGAATTAAATTAATATCATAATAAAAATCATAATTAGTTTGATATCAGGGATAAATTGGCCCTTTTAAAAGGATGCAATGTAGTTTATAAAAATTAATTAAATAAATGCTGACGTACGGGCACGGAACCCTAAATGTGTTTGAAAACAAATTGTGGGGACCCAACAAAAAACCTCTCTAACTTTCTAACAGAGAGGGAATTGTAACTTGTAAGCATAGAAAGTGCAGGAGAGACTGCGACCGACTTCTGATTTCTGAACTGCCGGCGTTCCTCTGTCACGCAGCTATGGAAAGCAACGACGTTGATATGCTGGCTTCAGAGAACAGTGAAGCAGTAATGGCTTTCGGTTTTCTGGTTAAAAACATAGCAAGATGTTTTTCCATGCTTTCCCGATATTTCTTTCCCATTGTTCTTCTGTTGTTGTGATTTCAACTTTCGTCAACTGATTATTCTTTCGCTTTGAATATATTCATATAATCTAAAACTGTGATGGACTCATGCATCAACGTGAATTTGAACGAATATAGGATATGGATGACATGAAGAAGAGGCTGCGGGAGATGGAAGATGAAACTGCTGCTTTGCGAGAGATACAGGCCAAGGCGGAGAAGGAAATACGATCTGCTCAAGGTGGCTTTCCTCAATGTGTGTTTTTTTTTTTTTCATTTTTAATCACCATTCTATTTTTAGTTTTATTTTTCATCTTCTTTTGTACTTCGTTTGAAATAATTGTGTTCTAAATGCATTCGATTAAAGAATTTGGAGTCCTAGCTTCCTGTTGATGTTATAAACCCTAATTTAGTCTTTTTCTTCTTCTCAACAATTTTGTTCTTGGTTAGAGCTAATTTTAAATGAATTATCATAGTTCATTCCATAATTTTGGTTCATGAGTTACTAATTGTAATTTTTTTACTTTGCACATGATATGGTTATTGACGAGGTTTTTTTTCTTTTTCTTTCCATGCTTTATAAATTCTATTACAATAGTATAACTGTACAAGAGCATCATGACTTTGTCTTAGTTGATTTGTGTTTATACTTATCTTCATATCTATTACTCTATGCTTGTCTCCGTTATTGATTCTCATTACCAAATAGATCCTGCTACTGCCGCTGCAAGTCAGGCCAATAGGGAGGAGATAGATTCTCGATCAATTTTTGTAGGCAATGTAAGCTCTCTTTTCCTTACATGATAACTGTCTAATCTACTGACTTAGTTGTTTCATTGTCATCATTCATGAATACAAGTGTAGACTGAAATATAATAAACTCTACTCTTTTTGCGCTTATGTACGCTGTTATTGCAAAACAATGGATTACATATCTTTAAATTGCATTTACAGTGCCAATAAATGTAGACCAAGTGTTTTTCTCCCGTTCTTTGTTATGTACATGATTACAAGTGTAAATTACATTATCCCAAGCTTATAAAACTTGGCAAAGATCTCAAAGAGATTTACTATTAGATAAAGATCAGGACAAAGGATAAAAAGGATAGAAACCTGAACGGCTTCTTTTGTTTTAAAGTTTATTAATTAATATCTGCTGCATTTTATTTTGACACAAAATCTATTATTAATAAGATCTTTCTTAATCTAAAATTGTAGCTTGCTCAAAAGAGATTTCTTGCCGCTAGAAGATCCTACAACCAAAATTGTAGCTCACTCAAAACTCATATTTTTCCATCAATACAGAAGTTTTATACCATGCATTGGACTTGACTGTTTGCATCACCAGCATTCTCTTTGCAAAAATAATAATATGGGAATTTTAGGTTTAGCTATTTTTTTTTCTCTTGATCTTATTGAGGAGGGAATCTTATCCTCTGTTGTATTGTACATATCGTTATCTCTCCTACGTCTTTGATATAATTTCCTTTATAAAAAGAATTAACTATATCAGCACTTCCATATTTTTATGTTTGATATGGTTGTGACATTTGAAGTTTGTTTATGTTTCCAAGTCATGGCATCCTGCTTTGACGTAATGTTTGACTACAATCGCAGGTTATGCCTACGTCAACAAGTTTTTAGTTTTAGTAAAGCTGCAGTTAGAAGGATATGATGATAGAACATATAGTTGGATGAGAAAAAAGTATATTGGTACTAACAAAATTAACAAAAAGAGAGAAAAACAGAACAGACGACAGAAAAACCACCAAATGATAGAATAGAGAAGTAATGTTAAAAAAATTAGTTGTTGAGAAAAGTGATATCCGTGGTTTTGTAAAAAATATGAAGAGGAAATAAAAAAAATGCAGTTGTCCATGTTTTAAGGATGAATAAAAAAAATTCTGTCGGATAAGAAGTTGTTGCAGTTAGTATCCTTTCCCTGTTTTTGCATGGGATGGACAGAAGAATGGGCTCGGTTGGAGATCAAGAACCCAGAGTCAAGCTGGTGAGAAGAGAAAATTCTTTAAGGACTGTCCATGGATATCTGATGTTCTGACTGCACAGCAAAAGGATGCTATTTGGCGGTTCTTAGTGCTCAAGAATTATGTAGCCATTTTAATCTCATGGTGAGGGGTCTTCAACATTCCCTCTCTCTTTGCTGGGATTAAGAAGAAACTTCCTTTGATTCTTATTTGCTTAACTCTCATGTAATTTCCCAAAAGGAAAAAAAATCTAGTTGAAAAGGAGAGACAAAAAAGGGGCAGTATGGGAGTAAGAAGTTAAGAGGAAGATTAGTCATGCATGGTACTTACCACCTAGTGCAGCTGTTGATTTTGTATTCCATAATAGCGGTCATCCTCCAAGTAATTTTGTACTTTCCATAATAGCTGTTAATGAAAAATCAAACTATTGTGGCCATCATCTGAAACATGTTTAGCTGGTTTTTTATCCCTATGATTGAATCTGTTGGATTTTATATTTCAACAGGTAGACTATTCATGTACTCCCGAAGAAGTGCAGCAGCACTTCCAATCATGCGGAACAGTAAACAGAGTTACCATTGGAAGTGACAAGTTTGGCCAACCCAAGGGTTATGCTTATGTGGAGTTCCTTGAAGCAGAGGCTGTTCAAGGAGCTCTCCTGCTGAATGAATGCGAACTACATGGTCGCCAACTCAAGGTTGAAGCAAGAATGTTGACACACAAACTCCACTTGTTCTATATTTTTTTAATTTATAGTTGTAAACATCTAGTAGATAATATCATTATATCCTAAGAATATGGCATTGCTTCCAAGTTCCTTCTATCTGGTAATATGTATTTTCCCAAATTTCAACCATGCTTATATATTTTCTTGGATATTTTGCAGGTGACCACCAAACGGACAAATATACCTGGGATGAGGCAGTTTCGACGCCCCCGGCGCAATCCTTATATCGGTTTCCCAGGCAGAACTCCATTTGCCCCTTCTTTTATCTATTCTCCATATGGATATGGGTATGTTGAATGGTTGTCTGTTCTTCCCTTTCCAAGCACCTTCATGATGCAATTTTACGATTAAAGCACTCCTTTGTTCTTTGCAGAAAGGTTCCGAGATTCAGAGTGCCAATGCGTTATAGCCCCTACTACTGAATATCCAATCCTGCTGCTTATAAGATCAGATCGTCTGATGGGTTGATGGACATTACCCTGCAAAATGAGGGATTTGCATACTGCCTGTGCTTTGTTTCTGTGAGGATTAAGCATTGACTTAAACAGCAAACCTTGTGAAATTGTGGATTTTGCATCTGTTGACTTTATTATATTAGACAGCTGACTAACTGAGATTGTTGGTAATAGTATCTTCCCGTAAATGTTGTTGGATTTTGGGATTTTAAGGTGTGTTTGATATATTTTTACTTTTGTTTCCAAAAATAATTCTCTAAAAAATTATTTTTTCTCAAAAATTATTTTTGAATTGAAGGAAAATCAAAATTATAAAGTAATTGATATTATAAATAAAGAAATATTTTAATTAATTACAAATTCAGAAAAAATTTAGAAAATAATTAAAAATTATTTTTATTTTTTAAATTATACGTTTAAAGAATAATTTGTAAAAATAGAATACAAAAACTAACCTGGGGTATATGATACCACTATTCATCATAGACAGGCTCTATAGTGTGGCCTGGTTCCTAGTTCTTGCCTCAGGATGCTGGTTTTCAAGTTATCAAACTTGAGGCTCTCTGGAGTTTGTTTCCCAGGTAAACTAGGAAATTGGTCTTCAAAGATCAAGATTTTTTTCACTCCCGAAGTGGTAATATCTAACACGTTTAATATATAATGTTAAGGAAAAATACAAATTATCTCTTGTGGTATTTGAATGGTTGAATATTATTCCTTTTAATATAAAAATTTGAAAATTATTTTCTTAAATTTCAAAAAATATCAAATTAAAATTTATCATTCACTTAATCATTTTATCAAATTGTATAAAATTTTCAAACAATAATTAAAATATTATAGTATGTTGATTTTTTTAGTTATTTTTTGTACATAATGTTTATATTATATAATTAATAAATATTAAATTATATATAAGTATTTAATTATTTTTAATTAAACATTTATATATAAGACATGAAATTATTATTTAAAAAATAATAAATAATATATTATAATATTTTGATTCTTATCCAAAAATTTATAAAATAATTACAAATTTTAATGAAAAAATTAATCAAGTAATTTTATTTTTAAATTTTAAAAAAGTTAGGAGAATAATTTTTAAATTTTAAAAATTAAAAGGGGTGAAATACACTTCTCCCTATGATCTAAGTAGTCATTTTAGCAATCGAGTAGCACCATCGTCTTCAGCCAAGTCGCCGTCAACAAGATATGAACGAGCTGGCATGTTAATCCTGGGGGTTTTGACTACAAATCAGCATAGTTTAGTTGACCATTGAATTATTGAAACTTAAAAGGATTTTTTTGTGGTAAAAGAAAAGGTTTTTTGTTACATTTCCATGTTTCACCATTTAAACTAGAACGAATGTTGTTGCAGAACGTTAAAAATATATAACTCTCTGGATTAGCTTATTTGGATCTATTGGAGCCGATAGATAAGTTTTGCTTACAAAAGTAATATTTTTTTCCAATCAATGAAATATTGAACGGAGCGACAGAGTAGAATGTAGCAGATGCTGGAAGGCAGTCCAAATTCAAGCATCCGCAAATCGACGTAGATATTACGGTTTTTTTTTTATTATTTTTGTCGAAGCATTAAGAAAACTCTAATATTTCCTCCTCAACGCCTTGTACGTCATCCCCTCTGCGACCGAAGCTTAGGCCCAGCATGGCTTTCGCATCTCCCCCTCTTCTCTCCGCCAAAGTCTTCACCCCTCACCATCGACATCATCTACTCCCCACCAACAACGTCGCCACCGCTGCCCGCAGATCGATTATAGTCGCTAATTCTGCTGAACCATCAAAGTCGACTGTTCCCGCTGCCTCGTCGACCCCATCAATTGCCGCAAAATGGACACTTGATAGCTGGAAGTCGAAGAAGGCTCTGCAGATTCCAGAATACCCGGATCAGAATGAGCTCGAACAAGTGCTTCAAACTCTCGCCTCTTTCCCTCCTATTGTGTTCGCCGGAGAGGCCAGAAATCTCGAGGAGAAATTGGCTCAGGCCGCCATGGGCAACGCTTTCCTTCTTCAGGGAGGGGATTGTGCTGAAAGCTTTAAGGAATTCAATGCCAATAATATTCGAGATACCTTTCGTGTTATTCTTCAAATGGGTGTCGTCCTAATGTTTGGTGGCCAAATGCCTGTTATAAAGGTCCGATTTTTATTCTTCCTATGCATTCTGTATGATTATTTTGCTTAATTATATTTGTTTTGGGCTTTACAATACGTAATAGAATTGTAACATTTTTTTAAAATTATTTGGAGCTTGGAATTGATGATTCGCTTAGTAATGCGTGAACAGTGATGGTGAAAAGTGGGGTTAGTTTAGGTTGATCAAATTCTTGCTCTGAATGAGTTATTTGAAACTTGAGATTTCTGTTTGACGAGCCAGTTTGGACGGATTGGAAGTTTGGTTGGGTTTGTTCAAATTCTTTCACTGAAAACTTATGCTAGTGAAGCGCAGATAAAAATTGTTTCTTTAGTTAAGATTGGGTTTTCATTTTACAAGTTGCTTGTTTCGATCATTTTTAATGAGTGAAATTGGCAAACTTCCTGTTGCATATGATGACATAGGTAGGGAGAATGGCTGGCCAATTTGCAAAGCCAAGATCAGATTCATTTGAGGAGAGGAACGGAGTTAAGCTGCCAAGTTACAGGGGTGACAACGTTAATAGTGATGCATTTGATGCAGCATCAAGAACTCCGGATCCCCAGAGGTTAACAAGAGCCTACTGCCAATCTGTGGCTACTCTGAATCTCCTCCGTGCTTTTGCCACGGGAGGGTATGCTGCCATGCAAAGGGTCAATCAGTGGAATCTAGATTTCATGGAGCACAGTGAGCAAGGGGACAGGTATTTTTCTAACCTCTTATTGAGTTTATTTATATTTATGATTCCGTTTGTCTTGGCAGAAAACATATTTTGTAGGAATATAATTATAAAGTATCAAAATAGTAAAAAATAATTAAAATATGTAATGTTAAATATAATAAGTTTGGTGGAAGATAATTTCCTCTTGTAAAAGAGGAAGAAGTCATTTTCTTTCACTAGTATAGCTTCAAGGATTATTTTTTTAATCAAAAGGTATAGAGACACATAGTACTCCTTCTGTCCTTTAAATATATACAAAGAAATGAGATTTTGCTACAAAAATTATCTTCCAAAAATGCAAATGGATTGCAAAAGTTAGTAACTTCCACTTTTTTATTTGGATAAAAAAATTATACTATTAATTTAATAACAATAGAATAATAAACTATTAAATTTGATTCAAATTTAAATTGTTATCAACTATTAATTGTTTTCTATTGGGATTGTCTTCCTATGCAAGTTAGGTTTTTGTGTTAGAATAGGATTGGGGTTTCTTATCAAGCAAGTATTTTTTACTTATAAATATTTGTGTCAAGAATTTGAGATATGAGAGAGATGTGAGGTGTGTGCTTATAGGGGTTATGTGAGAATTTTCATAAAGATTTGTGAAAGATGTAGAGATAGTGGTTAGAAAGTTGTGGGGTTATAACTAAAAACATTCACATACATTATCTTGTAATCTTTTCATTATAGTAGATACCTTCTTATCCGTGATCTTTTTCCCTAGAGGTGTTTTCACATCAAATTGTTCATGTGTAATTTGATTTCTTGATGCTTGTGTGTTTAAAGTGGAGAAATTTGTCCCAACATAAAGGGCATTTAAGTAATTTTAATAGAAGAATATTAATTTGAAATATTTCAGTTAACTCTATTCATTTTCTTTCGTCTTCACAATAAATTATTTTATTGTCAGTATATTAAAGTAATTATTAGTAGTAGCAAATTGATTTCTGTACTCTTTATTATGTTATTGTCAATGAATTAGTAGGTATAATTTTTTTCATTCAAATAAAAGAGTAACCTCCACATCCATATCATTGGTAGTAATCCCCGGTTTGATTTATCTTGTACTTATTCCTGAAACGGCTTGGATGAATTGTGTCGTTATTTGAAATTAAACTAACTCTTCTCATGTGGCTTGAAAGGTAGTACAAACTAAAAGAGGGGTAGGTTGGGGGATCGAGTTTGGGAAATGGGAAGATTTTGAGGTTACTTCTGTTGTTTACGTTTCTGCTTCAGAAGGTCTCTTCTAGGGGGATGAAAAGTAAGAAAATCAAAAGGGAAATGAACAAGTAATGTAGGGTCTGTTTGGATATTTTTTCGTTTCAGAAATTTTTTTCAAAAGTTGTTTTTTAAAAAAATTATTTTTTTACTTTCAAAAACTGTTTCTGAATTTAAAGAAAATAAAAAATAAATTGTATTTGAACAAGTAAATAAGGAAATGTTTTATTTAATTATAAAACTGATATTCAAAACAAAAGAACAAGTTGAGAAAACATCAAAAACTTGTTTCTATTTTTGTTTTTAAGTTACATATTTAGAATTACAGTTTTAAAAATAGATTTTAAAAACAGTTTACCAAACAAGAACTTCTCTTTAAAAAAAAAAAAAACTACTCTTTGAAAACAGTAGACAAACAAACCCATAGTTTTTTTTTTTTCCCTTTTTTTTTTTGGTAGACAATGGAGTGATTAGACTGTTATGGTAAATAATTTTCCTATAATCATACTAAGTAAAGTTAGGGAAGAAAATCTTGTTTGGGTTTGACAATTTTGTCTTGTTAGTTATTTTCCCCCTTTATAACATTTTAGAATTACCACCTTTCCATTTTATTTGTAATGACAACGTACTACCTACTTTAGCTAATCTAGTTCAGTTGCTTTATCATTTTGAGTTTTCTGCACAGTAGAATTTAAACTGATCATTCGAGAAAAACATGGATACAGTCTCATCCTTGAAAATTTTTCCTCTGGGATATTTCAGCCTTTTTTATATCATTTTTCTTTCTTGTGGCTTATAGGTACCGGGAATTGGCTCACCGAGTGGATGAGGCCCTCGGATTTATGAGTGTTGCTGGACTCACAGCTGACCATCCAATCATGAGCACAACAGATTTTTGGACCTCCCATGAGTGCTTGCTTCTTCCTTATGAGCAAGCACTTACTAGGGAGGATTCTACTACCGGACTGTACTATGATTGCTCTGCTCACATGCTTTGGGTTGGAGAACGCACCCGCCAACTCGATGGTGCCCATGTTGAATTCTTAAGAGGAGTTGCTAATCCACTTGGTATCAAGGTGCTTACACTGTCTCCCTTCTCTATTTTATACAAACCTTACCAATGTCGATCCAAGTTCTATCTGATATGGCATATGCTATTTTGAGTGAACTGGTCATAATTATCTGCCAATACTGGTGTTTGCACTTGAACTGCATTATGTCTTATGCTATTTGCTCTATGCACTAAAAGCAATTAGTCATATAAATTAGACAGCCGCTAACACGCTGCTCGGTTTTTCAGGTGAGTGATAAGATGGTCCCAGATGATCTTGTTAGGCTGATAGATATCCTGAACCCAAGGAATAAGCCTGGAAGAATTACAGTAATCGTTAGAATGGGAGCCGAGAATATGAGAGTGAAGCTTCCTCATTTAATCAAGGCAGTTCGCAGTGCAGGTCAAATTGTCACCTGGGTTAGTGACCCCATGCACGGAAACACCATTAAAGCTCCATCTGGTCTTAAAACTCGCTCCTTTGATGCAATAAGGGTATTTTAACTCATGCTCTCTTCCATCTTGCAATGTTATATCAACAATTCTTTATTCCTGTATGTCTATTATATCAACTTTGCTATGGCAGGGAAGTACATCGGTTACTGATCCTTTTGTGTTCTATGTCAGCACAATTAAATCTTGTCAAATGATGTGTCCGCTCTTTGAAGTCTGTGGTAATTTAGTAAATCTATAATTGGTTATCGTTTTAGGCAAAAGCATGCTTTTGCGGTCTGGACTTCGTTCGGTCTATGAAGATACTATAACTATATTCAGAATACTTCCTATTATTGAAATATCTCTTCTTGGTGATGAGATGTTTGAGCATTTCCTAGATGCTCCAAATTTTGGTAGACTAAAAAAGTGGATCCAAATTCATAATATCTGTCAAAAGGGATTAACCCAATTTTATCTGGTAACTCAATGAGTAAAAACTTTTCATGAGGACAGTGCCAGGTTTAGCTGCTCATCTTGTTTATTGCTTCCAAGTTTACATCCTATGTATTAGTTTTGCTGTAACCATTCCCAGTTTGCTTGGTTGTTGTGCAGTCCAATTCTTACTGTCACTGCTGATGAATTCATGTTCTTTATGTATTCATTATTGATGCTTGATAGGCTGAGCTGAGAGCGTTCTTCGACGTGCATGAACAAGAAGGAAGCTACCCGGGAGGAGTTCACCTGGAAATGACCGGACAAAACGTGACGGAATGTGTGGGAGGGTCGCGAACCATTACTTTCGACGACTTGAGTTCCCGCTACCACACTCACTGTGATCCAAGGCTGAATGCTTCTCAATCACTTGAGCTTGCATTCAATATTGCAGAGAGGCTTCGCAGAAGAAGGCTTAGTAAGTCGCTGGCCTCTCGTAAAATCTGAAGGAGGAGGAGGCTCTGCTTTGTCATGAGAAATTATATTATGTATTTATGTTTGCAATGAACTGAAGCTAATGTTATATATATATATATTAATGTAAGAACATTTGGATTGAGCTTGCTCTAGTGTTGTAAGAACTGAATAACAGTTTCAGATATTCAGACTGTGCATCAGACTGTGCTGGACAGTTTTGTACCTATGTTATATAAATATTTGCCTTTAAAAAATTCATGTAGATTTAAATAATACTTAAACCACTCTCTGTTGCTTATAATTCACACATCCACTTACAAGTCAGTGGGAGTCAGAGTTCTAGACCACGCCAGTACGTGAGAGGATGTGGGTGTGAGAGCGGATATAGCATTACTTTGTAGAATTTTTGGCCTGTTTGTGATTATTGTGAGATCATTGTGTTTTGTGTTATGTAATTCAGAAGGAGGAATTGGGGTTTATACATGAGCTTTTTCTCACAATAATAGTCATTTGATATTTTCAATTGTTGAATATATTGGCCTAGGCTCACAAAAGAAGATAATTTGATATGGTCAAGTGAAAAGAACTGGTGTGTCACATTATTGACAAAACTATTGCCACTTGTAATCTGTAAGATATGTTGATCCATGTGAATCTCACTTTATAGATAATCTAGAAGCTCTACACATGAAGATAATGAATTCGATTATTGTAGCTAGGCTTACGGATTTCTGACCACATTTTCTATAGCATCCTCACACTTCTCTCTCCAAGCCCAAGGTATTGAAAAAGGAAAAGAAAGTATTAACGATAATTGATTTTATTACGAGATAGTTCATAATATTCATATGGGATAAGTTCATATTCATAAATACCCGGCAGCCACACTTAACATTATCCTAGGTAATATTTTCTTCCCCGTTTTAGTATCTTGGATTTAGAATGTTGCATGTATTTAATGATTTATCATTTCTATTTCTATTATTATTAAAAGAATGAGGTTTTCGTTGTTGTACACCGTATGACAATGAATGAGCGACACGTATATTTCTTTTTATTTTGAAAAACAAACATTACTGGTCAAGCAAAAATAGACATTTCGAAAGTAATCCTTGAGTTTTAACCAAAAAAGTGTAAAAAGAAAAAAATACAAGTTTTCACGGAAAAAAAAAAGGGGGGAAAGGAAGAAAGAGGTGTTGAGAGTTATTCTGAAGTTCAAAAACAAACAAAAGAGAGAAATAGCCTCAGTGGGGATCTGCCGAAAATTGATAGCAGAGAAGGGAATAAATCGTGTTAGTTGAGAATTATAAGGGAAGGATGTCCCGTCCATTCGTAAGAATCAAGAAATTTTAAGAGCACTAGTAAATGAACTGCGATATCAAATAAAGGCTTTGAGAATTACCAGGTAGCTAATAATTAATTATTTTAATCAATTTAATCAGTTAATAATATTAATTATTTGCATAATAATTTTTGATAAAATTAAATTATTTATTATTAATTAATTATATAAAATGATATATGAGAAAATGAATGTATTTTATAATTCATTTGAATATTTCTTTCCTTGAATATTATTTCAAATTTTAAAATATTATCTATCCACTTAAATTCTCTTTTAAAAACAAGTCAAATACTTTTGAATTGCAAATAACAGGTACCATTGAAATAATATTTCTTAACATTTTTTGTTCATCATTACTAGTAAGTTGCATATAATATTATTTTATATTATTCAATAACTTCGATTAGTTATTTTAAAAATAAAAATTGTAATTATTTATATAGTTATTTACAAATAGACATAAATCTTAAAATTAAACATGATATGAAATGTGAAAATTATTATAATGTATATGAAAAAAGATTTAAATGAAAATGCTTTTTTAATAAAGTTTTTTATGTTTACATATGTTTAACTTTGTAATATATATAATTTTTTAGTGTGATTATCCCATTTTGGTAAAAAAGGAATATTTATGAGATAAAATATATAAGCAGTACAGCTCATTATCTGTTTAAGCGAAAAAATTCATTAATTTTCAACATTATTATTATTGTTATTATGCTAATATATTTAATATTAAAAAGACTGATAAATGATAAAAAAAAGTAAATATGAAAAATATTTTATTAAATATCGATAAAAATATTTTTTTATAGATAAAATAAGAGTTTACTATTTTAAAATGTTAAGACACTTCAACATTTTTAAATTGATGGACTGAGAGGCAATTGATTGATTCAAAGAATTTGTTTACCAAACGTTAAAATGAGCGAATAGCTTGCGAAACAGTCTCAAATTAAAACGCGGGATCTCACTGTTGGTGGACTGGAAAACAGCAGAAATGGTCGGATTAGACCCTATAAGGGGTGAGAGCTTTTCAAAATCCAACAGAAACAAGAGGCGTCAAATGATGGCATGAGGTTGCGTTTAATCAAATGAGTTGAATATTAAAATCGTAGTACCATAAGTTAAGACCATCAATTTTTTGTTTAGCTGGGAAAACAAAAAAAAAAAAAAATTTATTTAGTTGTAGAAAAAATGAAGAAAGAAACATTAAAATAAATTTATAATTATAATTTTATAATCAATTCAAATTTAAAAAAAAAAATCTATTTTCATTTTAATTTAAATTTAAAATATTTTCCTTCTAAAACTGGATAACACTGTCCTGTTTCAATCTGTCCTTGTGTGTCATCATCAATCAGTTTATAGATGAAGTTAGGTTTGGATTGTTTTGCCGAAAACGTATTTTATAAAATATTAAAAAAATATATTTTATTTATTTAATATTAAATTAAATATAAAAAATTTAGGATTGAGAGCTCTTGGCTTAAAGAGTACTTTGATATTTTTTAAAATTTTATTTTTTACTGTATTCAAATTATATATATATATATATATTTAATAATTTAATTATTCTTTTATTTACTAAAATATATATACTGTAAAAAAATATTTTTTATTATTATACTTCTAAATATTATTTTTAACTACTAATTATTTATATAAATCATATATATATATATAAACAAAATTTTTTATAAATAAACGGAACTTTAATCGTAGCAGAAATTAATCGGTATGTTTCGTCCTTTAATAACACCGTAAACTCAGCTAATACAAAAACTTCTATTGAATTCTGTAGAGCAATTTTTTTTAAATATTATAATTAAATAATTTTTAAAGTATAAAAATAATTTATTTTCCCCGTGCCCCAACTCAAAAAATTTTACCCTGTTTGATCGAAAAGAAAATGAGGAAGAAAGAAAGGAAAAATTTTTAATTTAAGTAAAAATAAAACTTATTTAAAATTTAAATTAACTAAAAAATATTAATTATAAATTTAACATTTTATATTTTTCATTCAAATAAGAAAATTTTTAAAAATTTCTTTCTTTTCAATTTTCTTTTCTTCCAATCAAATAAAATCTTAATATTATTATTTTTATATATAATAATATAATAATTCCAAAATGAATTTAAAATTTTATATTTTATACATATTTTAATTTAATATTCAGCCCACGTATAAAAAATTTTAGCCCAGCTAATGATTTAAATGATTCTGGCAAGGTCCTCAGGTTTTCAACAATGCAAGGCTTGAAAGACTGAGCCCTTATCTATAACATGGTTATTCTGAGAAACAGGTCCCACCAACATTTGCAAGTTGCCAACTATATAATTCTTCCGCCGCGACAAAGCAAAATCGCTTTATTTTCCCGAGAAACAAACACTATTTAAAGCCCTTTTTTTCTGCATTTAAGTATAATAGTAATATATCCTATACTTATTTCATCTCGTTTTCCATATTCTTAAAAACCCTTTTTAGAAGACAGAATTTACACGTCATCACACCGAACAACAAAGACAAATTAGAGTGGAACCAAACAGCAACCTACGTCCATCCCCATCCCTTACTCCCATCATCATATCTACAACCCCGTACACCATACCTGCCACGTGTCATGTCACACTAGGGTCCTGCATTCAGATGTCCGCGGGTCCCACATCGCCGGCAACAGGTACTTCCTGCCGTTCAACCCGTGCGCATTATAGCTTGCACCGGTGGTCTTGTCCACCAGCACCCGACCCGGATAGCCTGGATATGACCCGCTTCCAAATATCCCTGTACAGGCGGAGACCGCTTCAAGCGGAGCCGTAGGCGGACCCTGGAAATACCCATTGTTAAACGGGTTCGTAACAGTTCCGGCCAACAACGTTGCCAAGTTAATGATCATTCCGTCAACTCCAACATCTCCGTTAGGAGCAACCAACGGAGGCGTTTGCGGGCCGTAAATAGGCTGATGGAACGGCCAAGCACATTGTCCGGGACACTGAGTCTCCGAGTTCCCGACCCAAATGTAAGCCGTACGGGGTTTCCCGTTGACTGGCTTGGTCGACGAGTGGGTTCCACACCGGCTCATGCAGAAACCGTCGACGGAAACGTCTTTCGCTGTGAGAACGACGTTGATGGAGTTCAGCTCGTTGATTTTCGAAGCCAGAGCGAGTAAGTGCCGTGAGTTGAGGACTTTCCCGAGAGAATATTTCTCGTGGAGGACTTGTGTCCCTACAACAAGCGCAGAGGATCCACCCTTGTAGTTCTCAGTGGTCTTCCACCACGAGGCAGAGGAGGGGAGCGGAGCCCGCGTGGCGGACAGTGATTGGATGAAGTCGACGATTATCGACCGTTGGAATGGTGTGAAGGTACCGTACCAGATGAGATTAACGGTGATCTTGCCCTTCAGAAGTTGGCCGTTGTGATACTTGAGGACCAGCGGCTGCTGCTGTACCAGAGCCCCAAACGCCTTGGGCTCCGCCAGCACGAGGACCAATACGGCGGACGAGAGGATGGCTAAGTTGCAATTAAAAGCCATTGTAAATGTCAAAGAAAGAACGCTGCTTTTTGGGACAATCTTGGTGGACACGAATTCGAAATGAACGGGAAGGGTATTTATATATGCTGAGCAGACAGCTGGTGAGGCAGATGGGTCAACATCGTATGACTCCGCGTGGAGGTTAGTGATTGGGTTTGAGAAATGCCAGGCTGTGAAGTTCCGAAGTGGCCGTGACGTGGAAGTCTAAGGTGATGGCGACGTCGGAGTGATTAGGAAAATGAAATTACTGACCTGACCTTTACTCTCTGAGACTTACTTTACGATCCCCATAGTGCTACCATGCGTTTCAGCGCAGCTTTGCACCGATCCTGGGGGCCCCATCAAGAACTCCTTACGCGATCAGAGAAGAATACTTTTTGATCGGACGGTACAGATGAGAGAAGGGAATGAAAGATGGAGAGAAGCGGGGTCCACGTTTAGTGATGACGCAAGGTGCGGAGTTCGAGGAGGAGTGTTTTAGTGGGTTGGTGTTTACAGTAAAATAATATAGGGGCGCATGCCGAGGGTTTGTAAGAATAAAATATACTGCCTCCATCTCTTTTCATCCGTAATATTTAAAAAAGATTATTTTTTATTTATTAATTTAAAATTTTAATGAAATATTAAATTTTTTAAAATTTATTTTTTTATTAATAAATATTTTATTATTTTATATTATTAATCAATTTATATTTATTTTTTATATATATATTTTTTAATTATCTTAAATTTTGTGTATGAAAAATAATTTTACAAAATTTATTAAAAATAAATTAATTTAATTATTTTTTAATATATATAAAATTAGTTAATAGTGAAAAATAAATAGTAACGGATAATAAAATAGTAAGGCTACGGGGCTTGCCTATGTGCTTCAATCGGGCCAGCATAAGGAAACAATAAAAAAATAATTTTGAATTTAGGCTAATTGATATTTTAGCCCTTTGTTATTTCATCCTTCGTTGCTTAATTTATTTATAATTTTAAATTTTATAATTTTTTATGTGTATTTTAATTATTAATATTTTATTTATTTAAGTTATTTTTATTTAAAACTTAACAAAAATTTATATATAATACATATGATATATATACTATTTAAAATTTTAATTTAATTTGACATTCGTTGAAACTTAAATTGCCTTTAATGAGTTAATTTTAGTAAAGATTTATTTTCTATAATTATTCATAACTTCTTAATAGAGAGTGGTAAATAGGATTTTTTGAAAAGAAATTAGTTTTAAATGGGTGTAAAATTGAATTAAAATTTATAAAAGAAAATATTACATACAATGTATGTAAATATTCTAATAAATTTTGAATGAAAATAGTTTGGTGGGTATTTAAAAATTGAAAACATAAATAAGCGAATTATAATACTTAAATGAATTAAATAAAAAATAAAAACAAAATTAAGGATGGGTAAAACATAAAATTTTCTTAAATTTATATTATTAAATTATAAATTAATTTTACATTATCATAAGATTATATATTATATTCTTAAAAATCATTTTTTTAATCTAAATTTAATTTAATAATATAAAATATTTTATGTCATAAATAAATAAAAATATATTATTAAAAAATATAAATTAAATTTTTTAATAAAAATAAATTTTTGTTTAATATAATAATATATAAATGTGAGATAGTGTAACATTAATTGATATTATATTAACAACAAATTATATTTAAATTCATATTTTTATAATATAATATTTTAATTATTGATAATATAAAAAGTATAAATAAAAATAGAATTGAACATATCAATTGGAGAAGTATGACTGAGATTATGAAGGTTGGGTTGGTGGGCATAGGTGGAATAAGAAGGTGGTCCCGTGTCTAGAAATTACAATTCAAAATTTATAATAATATTTTTAACCAATAAGTCCAACAGAAATTTATATTCATAATAATATTATCATCCCGTAGGAAGCACTTCTTTTTCCCTCCAATTTGATTCTACTTTGCCTTGGTTTTCTTTAATTTCAACTTTACTTTTCCTTTTTTATATTTCTAATTTTTGGGGTCCAACGTCTTTGGAATTTTTATAAATAAATATATTGGAGCAGTGTCGACTGTACATATATTGAGATGGTCTTTTCAGAGCTCAAAAAGGCGAAAAGTTCCATTTGACTTCTACTTGGAGAATTTACTTGTACATAATAATATATTAATATATTATTAAATTTAATAATTAATATATTTTTATATTATATATAAGATCTGATTAAAAAATAGATTTAATATATAATTAAATTTAATAATACATCAATAAATAATATATTAATACATTATTAAATTTAATAATTCATATATTTTTATATTATATACAAGATTTAATTAAAAACAAATTTAATTTATAATTAAATTTAGTAATACATTAATATATTACTATATTAATAATGTATCAAAATTTCTTTTTTTTTATTTATATGCTAAAGTTAATGCATGCGGACAGATAGTTATGATAGACAAATTTTAAAAGTTTTTAAGAATATTTTTTTATAATTATTATAGTTCATGATTTTGTGCAATTTATAAAATTTATGTAACACTTTTAGAAATGGTTGTAATTTTGTATATATAAATTATGAAATGATGAATTCAAATAGTTAGTCTTATGTTTAAGCCTTTTATTGTTAAAAAGAAGGGGGAGGAGGAGAAGAAGAACTTGCACAAATAATCAGCCCATCAAATTTGAAATAATGTATACTACAAATTCTTTGCTTTGTAAACTAACGTGAAAACCATTAGCCATGAAAGTTACTTTCACATTATTATGAAAAGGATAGAAAATAACATATACAACGTATTTGAGCCAGTATAACAATGCATTGAATAGTATCGCCAACATCTCTTCTCTTAAATATTGAATATTTTTTAAAAAAATATTTGAATATAACATCATTTGGATAAATGGATCTCATTCCTAGATTACGTGGGTTAAAAAGCCACCAACGCGACCCAGCTGCTCTTGGATTGAGCAACATTTATCTAAATTCACTCCCTCCTCACGAATTCTATTATTCACAAATTATTATAAAAATAATTATAATACATTATTAATGATATATTAATATATTATTATATATAATTAATTATTAATACATTATTATTTAACATATTAAATTTAAGTGATATAATATAAACCCAATACTCATTTATTAGAGGGATGCATACTTTAATTTAAAGAATATTTAATTCGTTTCAATAATATGAGAAGTTCTATTTTTTTAAAAATAAAAAATTAATAAATTATTTGATTAGTTATTATTTCCTGTAAAGATTTACTTCTAATAAAATATAAAAAGTTATTTACCCACCTCCTTTAAATAATTTTTATTTTTTATATTATTGAAAAATATATTAATAAAATTATTTTTATTAAATTTAATTAATAATAAATAAATTTTATTATTTTATACTATAATAATATTAAAAATATAATAATAAAATTATCCTCATTTCTTATACTATAATACTAAAATTTAAAGTTAAAACAAGCAAGATATAAAAAGTTAATTTTTAAGAAATATCACTTCTTATATATCAATCAAATAATTGAGTATTTTTAAAAAAAATCATATAAGAAATTATTTCTTAGGAAATTCAATTTATTGTGAGAATTAAAATTTATAGATACAATAATAAAATTATCTTTATTAAATTTAGTTAATGATAACTAAAATTTATTATTTTATATTATAATATTATTATAAATATAATAATTATTTTATTAATATTTCATAAAATATTTAAAATTAAACTAAATAAGATATTAAAAATTATTTTTCAAGAAGTGTCACTTCTTATATATCAATCATGTAACTTTGAATATTTTTTAAAAAAATTTATATAAGAAATTATTTTTTAAAAATTTTAATTTTTTATGAAAAATTATTTTCTATTTGAAGCAAACTACTGCAATTACTATTTTCATTTTAAATTACATTTTTTTTTTAATCCAATACCATTCGCAAGTGGTTTTAAGTTTCACAACATTCACGTGTCTTTTTGCGACTAACTTCACTTTGCCGCATCCTTCGCTCTTTGTTCATTTTACTGACGATCATCACAGTGTGTGTTGGGCTACGTGTCTATATCTATGCCACGGGAGCAACTCGTACTTCATGATTCACGTTTGGAAAATTTTACCGTACGATTAATATTATTATATAATATATTAAAAAATTAATTTAATAATATATCGGTAGAGCATAACCTCTGACTTTATACTTACAGCATTGGCTCTCTTTAACATAATCAAATTGGAAAGTTAGCTCATAAATTAATTAAATATATTAAAAGCATTTAATAAAATTAATTATTGAATGTTTTAAAGTATAAATAATATAAAAATATATTAACATAAATAGATAAATTAAATTAATTTATATTTATTTTAAAATTAATTATATTAATTTAATTAACATATTTAAAATAAGAATCTAATTACTTAAATTTTAATTAATTATATTGATGATATAAAATGTCTTTATTTATTTATATTAAAATAATAATATAATAATATAAATTTTAATTAATTATATTTTATGATATTATATATTTATTTCTTATTTATTCATATTGAGTTAATGAAAATTAATCAAATATTTATTATATAATTAAGATATAAATTATAATTTAATTTAAAAAGAGATAAATTTAAAAATTTTAAAAAATTACTAACTTATAAATTATAAACTATCTTATAAAATTTATCAAAATAAAAATTTATAAATTACTAATTTTTAGTATGCTAAATAAACACCTCTAAAAATTATATTAAATCAATGAATAATCATAAATTTATTTGTTTATTATGTCAAATACATATCTTCTTGTACTATAAATCTCGTCTCATTAGATGTTGTACAAATTTCAAATTTAAAATAAATATGAATTTCTCTCATTCCAATCTTCACATGATTAATGAAAAGTTTAATGTGATGTGTCGGATATGAGATGATTTATAAAAATAATGTGAATTTATTATTTTTTAATAGCAAAAATGATAACTTATATCTAATATATAATTTGATATTTTTTATTGATTGAATAATAAACAAAATATAAATATAAAATTTAAACCAAATAATATGAAATTCTTTAGGTATTTTGTGGTGAAAATATATGATTAAGTTATATTCAAACGGATAAAAAGTATTATACAAATATCAAAAAAAAATTTTGCCGATTTTATTTTGATTGTTTGAACATTATCAAATCATGATTTTGAAGTCTTTGATCCCGGAATTCAAAAAATAAACCCCTGTTATTTGATTTCAAATTCCTAAGCAGTTCTTCGCATCATTTTAATAGTAAAAAATTTTAATTTAAATAAATCTCTATTGACTTTAAAATCAAATTGGACGTACCGGAAATATTTTTATAAAATATAATTGTACAATATTATATAAAAAAATATTATATAAATATGGAAAATGTAACCTTATATTTAAAAAAAATATTTTTTATTATTTTAATTTCAAATATTATTTTTTAAATTATAAACATAAATATGTTATATATTTATTAATATATATAAAAAAATTATTAAAAAATATTTTTTTACGAAATAAGCTGTTAATTTTGTTAGATTTTACGTAGGTCAAAGTATTTTCTCACGTGGGTGTAAAATCCAAGCGACACAATTATTGCATCGAAAACTACAGTCTTCTTTACATCAAATCCAACTTGCGCGGTGCGTTGTCCGTGTTCTTTCTTACTCATCGAGCCCCCTGCATATTTCCCATTTACTGTTCCTGTTATAATAACCTGCACATTTTCCAGGTTTTTCTTTTTATATTTATTGCGTTTTCAGAGTACTACAATATAATAAAAAAAACACATATAAAATTACCCATAATTGTTTAACAATGGGTTATTTACTTATTTTCCCCGTTGTCATGTTTAGTTAATATTTACTCTCTTTATTTCTTCCTTTTTAAATGTTATTCAAGAAATATACTCATCCTATTTATTTGTTATTTTAAAAAATGAAGATTGCAACTATTATCTTCTTTTAAATATTATTTATCTTATGCTAACTAATACACAATAATTTTACAAATAATTGGTTTTTAATAAATTTTAATTCTTTTTAAATTAAAATTATTTATTATTTTTCTTAATTTGTATATATTATTTTAAAGGAAAGTTAGAAAAAAATGTTTGAATTATTTTTCATGAAAAGTGTGTGAAATTTTCAGATTCAGAGTGGTTGGAGTGCATTTGGTTTGGTCGATTGGACCATTAAGGACAAATTGTTTTGTTGTAAATAAGTCCGCTTTACTTTGATGAATATAAAGCGATGCACTGGAAAAAGAAGCAGCGCCGAAAATTACAATTCCTATCACCATCATTAAAGTGAAAACCTAATTCGTTAATTATGGATTAAGCTACCACTTTTTTCTCATTTTTTCACTTTTTTTTAATTTAAAGTTACAAATACATGGAATGTGATGGAGAAAATTTAGATAAAATTTTTTAATGTTTATAATAAAAATTTTCAATCTAATTATAATATATATTAATGTTTTTTAAAAATAATATATTAGTAATTATTATAATTATTAACAAAAATCAAATAAAATAATTATATATATATCGCGAGGTGATTCAAGAAAACTTTTCTTAAGTTTTGTCCGGGGATGTGAAAGCACCATGTACCTAAAGGATTATCGATAGAGAAAGTTCATTGCATATGGAATGCATTAATCAGCTAACGGTCCAATCCAAATTATGACAGAGCAATTATTAAAAAATATAATTTTATGATATATTGCTAAACACAAGCAACCAAAGTTGTTGTTTAGAATTCATTGTTCCAAGATTATGAATATATATGTTAACAATAATAATAGATTATGCGATTATGATTGATGATTAATCTTCTTGAAATGATAATTTTCATTCATCAAGGAATTAGTATAATCTCCTTTTTTTTTTTAAACATACTCTGTCTCTCAACATTATGAGGTCATTTAGTTTATTTTAATAGTATGAGAAGTTTTATTTCCTAAAAAATAAAAAATTAGTGAATTATTTATTTGGTCATTATGTCACAGATGATGAGAAGTAAAATCTCACAAATATGGGAAATAGAACTTTCTAGGAAGTTGTACTTCCCACAAAATATAAAAAGTCACTTACCTACCTCTTCTTAAATAAATTTTATTTCTCATGTTATTTATAGATATAATGATAAAATTATTCTTATTAAATTTAATTAATAATAATTAAAATTTATTACTTTATATTATAATAATATTAAAAGTATAATAATAATTGTATTCATATTTTTTAAGATATTTAAAGTTAAATCAAACAAAATATAGAAAATTACTTTCTAGGAAATATCACTTTTCAAGAAGTGTCACTTTTTATGTATCAATTAAATAACTTTTAGTACTTCTCAAAAAATTCACATAGAAAGTTATTTCCTAGGAAATTTAATTTCCTACTGAAAGTTATTTCCGAACTAAACAACTCCTATATTTCAAAATTAATTTATGACCTAAGTTTTAAAATCTAGCACTTACTCTAAACTTTAATTAAAGTGAAATGGTTTTTTATCTTAATTTTAGTGAAAATTTATTTATCTTAAATTATATTTTTGACTTCATTATTTTTATAATATTAAAATGATTAAATTATTTAATATATATAAATTAGGATTTAAATCTTAAATATAAAAAATAAAATTAAAAAAAATTAAATGCCACTTAAATCAAAATTATAACTTTAGTCATCTTTTGATTAACTTTCCTTTTGCGATTGGAGAAACAAGGACCTACAATTTGACCCTCTCATTTTATATCAAGCAAAACAAAATGAAGGTAAACTGAGAAGGGAAAAAAAATTAAAAAAACTCACAAACAAAATTTGGAAGTTACGTTACAAGTCTATAATTATCTATTACAGTTTCATTTTTATATGAACTATAACAAAAGTAAGAGTCACTCATTTCTTTTTAAAAACCACAATTAACAAAAAAAAATTCACTCTTAATAAAAAAAATAAAGATATAACAATTAATCTATTATTACATTTCTCAAATTTTATATTTACTATTATTAACTCCTTATTTTTACTTTATTAGAATTATTGATCCTCCTTTTCATTTGTAGGATGGAAATAAATGATAAAAGAAAAGAATATAACCAAAAAATGAGCATATATTTAATATTGCATATGTGTGGTTTAATAATCAATTTTAACAATTTTTATTTATTTTAATATTATAGATGAATAGAAGAATGGATGATTATAATAAAAATAAAAATAAATGACTCTAATAGTATTAATTATAAAATTTAAGGAATGTAATAGTAATTATTTTTATAAATGAGACACTAAATATTATATTTATTTAAACAAAAATCTCTACTCTATATGAAAGTTGCTCAATGATGCTCAATGAGATTACCCACCACAAAAATTTTAAAATAAATCATTTTTTAATTAAATTGTGTTAGTGAGGAAATTTTACCACTTAACTAATATAAAAGGTAAGTATAACTCGAAAATCAATCAAAATTCTGAAAGTTTCATCATTATTAACAGTTATTTGATATTACTAGTTAAGTTATTTTTTTTTCAGGAGTTAAATGTCCAATTTCAAAATTAGGAGGGTAAACTGATCTTATACTTTGTTTGGAAGGAGAAAAAGAAAATAAGAAAGAAAAGAGAAAAGGAAAAAAATTCTAAATGTTAGATTTGTGATTAAAATTTTCTAATCAATTCAAATTTTAAAATTTTTTTTCCTATTTTTCCTCCTATTCAAATTTGAAAAGCTTCTTTTCTTTCTCTTTTATTTCCTTCTCATTCAAATAAGGGGCTAAAATTTATAGTTCAAAAAGTATATTGCATTTTACCCATTTTTTAAAAATAATATTACATGTATAACTTCTTAAATTACCTAATTGTCATTCAATTGATAATTTATAGTACATTTTGAATTTTTTACTTCAAAGAAGAGTAACGTATTCTACTCTTAATTTTTTTTCCCTTAAAAATATGTACCTAACTGAAATTTCAACATCAAAACAATTTCCTTGTACCATTCGATTATACTTTTTTTTCCATAATACATTGTATATCTGCATCCAAGCAGTTCATATTCCATACCTATCAACACCAAGGGATTAATAATTTAGAACATCGTATTCGATTCCATAATTGCGTATTTATATTGATGGGTTGATAGATTTTAATCAATTTCCCTTTTTTCCCCCCCATATTAATTCGACATATTCGTTTTCATCATCCGCTTGGCTGTGGTCTGGAATGCATGCCATATGTATTTAAAAAAAAATACTCATTCTTTTCTTTTCTATATGTTGTATTTTGAAAAAAAAAATTTTTTTATCTATTACTTTAGAATTTCAATGAAATATTAAGGGTCCGTTTGGTTTAGGGAAAAATAATTTTTTTAGAAAATGCTTTCCTAAGAAAATATATTTTTAAAAAATAAATTAATTTTCTGTTGTTTGGTGCATAAAGAAAAAATATTTTTTAGTGTTTGGCACATAAAAAAAATTAATTTTGTTTAAAGTAAATCAAAATTATTTATTTACTTTAAAATTATTATAATTTTACTTACCTTTTAAAAAAATTTAATAAAATTTTTATTATTTTTGGTGCCCAATAGTCCAATAATGATTAATTTTTAATAATAAAATATATATTAAAGGTATTACAAAATTTTATACATAAATTCACATAATTAATTTAATTAATTATTACAAAATATTATATAATAGTGTATCCATTATGAAAAAAAAGGAAGAATATTTTAGTAAATATTACATAAAAATATACACCTAAACTTTAATAAATAAAAATAGATTTTATAAAAATAAAAATAGAGCATCCATCATAAAATATTTAATAAATAAAAATAAATTTTATTTGTGATCTCGATTGCGTAATAAGGTGAAAAGGTAAAAAATTTGGGCTTGGATATAGATGTACTAAGTAACAAGAAAAATGAATTTTATTTTTTAAAATGGGAAGTTATTTTCTTTAAAAATAATACAACTTTCTGATTGACCAGAATTTATTTTCCTATTGATCAAAATTTTTGAATGTCCAAATGAGAAAAAATTAGAAAATGAATTCTAAAAATTGATTTTCCCCCTAACCAAACGGATCCTAAATGTTCTTTTTTCAAATTTATCATTCTTTTTCACTAATAAATATTTTATTATTTTGTATTATTAACCCACTTGCATTTATTCCTTTATATTTTTTTTTATTTTTAATTATCTTAAATTTTGTGCATAAAAGGTAATCATATAAAATTTACTGATAATAAATAAATTAAACTACTTTTTTAATATATATAAAGTTAATTGATGGTGACAAATAAATAAGAACGGAGGGAATACTTATAATTATAAAGTATTTTTGATTTAATTGATTTTAATATTTTTTAAAATTTTTATATTTTCTTCTTTATTTAGAATTTAGTCATTGATGCTTATATATGTATGGACTTATAATTGTTAAGAGTTTTTTATTTAATTGATATCGGATATTATTTAAATATTTTATATCTTCCTCTTCATTTAAAATTTGGTCATTGATTTTTATACACACATATATATAATGATTTAATTATTTTTATTACTAAAAAAATTATGACTTATTTTATTCATTGCATTTATATGTGAGAAGAACCCCTCCAATACGGGCAATTATTATTGTACATTCACCAATCATTGTTGATGAAGTGAACGCATTAAATTCATAAACCAACCCCCACCAAAGTCGGAATTTGCACCAATTGTCACGGAAATATTATTACATATATATTGTCAAAGAAAGTAGTATTTTCAGGTTCCAAATTCTCCTCTCTTTTTTTTTTTAAATCAAATCCACAATTTAAAATAGACTGATGTCAAAATATAAAATAAAACAATGTTCAATAACTCGTATTCAAGTTAACACTTGAAACAAACGTTTGGGTGTATTTATATATGGATACATCAAGATACAATTTAAATGATAATATAAATTATTACAATTATGGAAAAAAGTAAAAAAGTAAGAAATTATAAATTTAAAAATTACATTCTTCACATTTATTATTTATTAATTTTTGAGCATTTGAGTCTTTTATCAATAATTGTAATTATTTATTTTAACTTTTAAACAATATTTTTACATTTTAAAGGAGTAAAATTCATAATATATATATGAACCATATCAAATAAAAGATGACAGGAGAAATTGCAAGCATTAGATTCAAACTCGAATGGCTAAGATTATATATAGAGTTAATTTATACTCTTCTAACTGAATAAAAAAAATCATATTACTAATTTAAAGATTGTAAAATAATAAAAGATACTGCAATTAATTTTTCACCGCTAGTAATTTCATAATTTAATGAGTTTATTTATTGTAAATATAAGATAGAATGAATGAAGTTAATTTAAATATTTCAAATAAAAATTTACTATTGAAATATCATTTATTATTTTATTATTAAATTATTAAAATAATTTTTTGGTTAAATAAGATAATGAAAAAACGTGGAGATGAACAATCGGCCGAATATATATAAGATTTTTTTCATGCACATAACAAACACTATTAATTCACAGAATGCAAGTAGCAAATGAACCTAAACAAGAATTTTTACCTATCCTTGGATGGATAGAAATTGAAATAAAAAATTTTAATTTTAATTAGAGAAAAATTGAAAAAAATGAAAATTTTGAAATATTTATATGTGAGATTAATGAAAATAAGAAATTATATTTTTTTTTTCTTTTTTTATCCTTTTCCATCTATGCAACACAAAAGAAATTAAATTTTAAAATTTTCCACTCATTTATTTTTCCTTCGTCCCCAAGCAAAGGGTTAAGAACACCCAAATCCTCAAAGTTCTCAATTATTTTTGGTGGACTAGAAACTTCCACCATTGGGACACAAAAGCATATGAAACGACAAGATGAGTCCTTTTAATAATGCAGTGCAGAAAAGGGCACATCCAGCTGTCTCCCATTTTGTTGCGTTCCTCTTTAGGTTTGGATGCACATATCATTTTCTTTCACGGCGATGGGCACACATTTGACTCCTTCCATGAATGCAACTTGGTGGGACCGTACCGACTTCGTCTCGCAAAGAAACCAAACGCATCGCCTACCAATTAAGCAGCGCGGCTGCAATTTCTTCCTCTTTCGATTCGACGGCCTCTTTTTCAAAATTGAACAAAGTTGTTTGTATGGTATCATTAATATGGCCAAAACTGCTCGAGAAAAAAACCCATTCTTGTTCGTCATTTTGAAGACTTGGTCTGCTTGGTGACCTCTTCTTTTTGTCCTTTTTTCCTTTAATTATTGAAATGAATTAATTAATTAATTATAGATAATTAGTCGTGTTATTTACGTTTGCAAGTTTTAAATTGAGGGTTAGGGCATTAGAATATTTCCATCATTGCCAAATTCGGAGGTAAATTATATATATATATATATAGAGAGAGAGAGAGAGAGAGAAAGAGATTGTTTAGTTTTGATTGTAAGTAAGAGAGATTTCTTGTTGTTTAATTAATCTTGTTACTTATTTACTAAATTTTTTGTATGGTTCAAAACGAACATATAAGATTCGTATAGGAAATAAATTTCTTTGTAAATTTTATCGGTCAAAATTATTTAATTTGTATTAAAGAAATGACATTTTTTAAAAATTAATTTTTTATATTTTATTTTATTTAATTTTAATTTTTTCAATAAATATTAATAATATAATTATTATACCCTTTAAATCTAATACAAAAAACTTAGATGTATTAATAAATTTTAATCATTTTTAGTTTTTCCTCCTTTGAAGTGATGTGTTTTATATCTTTCATATTATAATTTTTTTTAAAATTTAAAATTAACTTAATAAAGTATATATAAAATTCTTGTCTTTTATATTTTTCTTTTGAAATTTATGAGAGTTATGTAAAACACATATAATTATAACAATATCACATAAAGTATTTTAAATATTATACAATACTAAATATTCTAAATATTATAAAACATTTAATTATTTAATGAGATAATTCCTAGTGAGTAAATAAAAGCATAAGGTTGTCAATAGGTCATATTAATAAAGATATTATTGTATTTATTTTTATAAAATAAGAAGGAAGTCTAATTTACCAAGAAGGATGGATAAATTATTTTCTATGCTTTTTTGATAAATATAACTTCTTAAAAAATTTTATTTCTCTCATTTTAACAGTTAACCAACAACTCATTTAATCTCTGGAAGTCATACTTCTCCTAAAATTTTCTATCAATCAAATGACTCTCCTATTTTGTTTCTGTTATTTTAATTATATGCATGGCTAGCTTCAAGGTTACTCGTTCACATCACTTTCTTATTAAAAAAATTGCTATCTATTATATCTTTTGGCTCCTCCCTGAAAAAATAATAAAAATGTTATAAATAAAATAAAATTAATAATTTTATTGATAAGTTACTAATAAGATAATCTTTAATTATATAAAATTATAATTTTATTTTTAAATAATGCTCTGTACATATAATTTTATCCCTTCATACAAATAATTTCATTTTTGAATAATGTGAGTAAAGGATTATTAAAGAACAAAATTATAACTTTTTTATAATTTAGAGATTATTTATTAATATCTTATAATTTTAGAAATAAAATTATTAATTTTTTCCGTATAACGATTATAATAATTTTTAGGAAGCCAGCTAAGTATTAAACACTTCCTTTATTATCCTGTGCTTTGAATATTATGAAATGGTTAGACCTAGCATGAGTTAGAGTAATTCTAATTTAAAACTCAAGAAAAACGAAATTTTTGGATTTATTTAGCACGCAATCTTTTTAGAATTTATTTCATTTTATTTGAAATAAAATGATTTCAATTTATTTACAAATAAATTTTATTATTTAAAAATTTTACCAAAATAATAATTTTAATTTATTTATAAATAAATTATTTTATTTAAAATATATTTAAAATGCATGAAATTTAATTAAAAATATATTTTGAGGGTATTATAATAAATAAAATGTGAGAAAGAAGATAAATAATTTATATAATATACTTTTTAGGTTAAATGAAATGAATTCTAGTAAAATTTTAATTAAATTAAATATATTTTATAATAATATAAATATAATTAAAATAAAAAATATAAATAAAATGAAATAAAATATTTTTACTTAAAAAATATTATTTTAAAAATAAAATAAGATATTATTTTTTACTATATCAAATAACCGTTCAAAGATTCATTCAACGTCACTTGGGCTGAGTTTAACCGATGGAAGTCCAATTAAAAGATAGCTGTAAAAGTCCAATTAAATATGGATTTTCCCTTTTTTTAATCAATTTTATAGACATAAATATGTAATTTTTATTTTAGGATCTACAATTTTTTTATTAAGTCCATAATTTAAATAAAAAATAAAAAAAGGCGTCAAATCCCTTTTCATTATAGATGGAGTTGACTAGTAAATCAACTTTCTAATATCGTATTAAGAAAGCGTTTCACAAGCAATTGTTTTATTAATTTTTAATTGATTGAGGTCATTATAATTGATTTCATATTTGATAGTTAATTGATTTAATTAATTTATAAATATTTAATCAGTTAATTTTGAAAAGTCGAGGAATCCAAAATTTTTAATTAGTTAATCTAATAAATATTTATAAAAAATTAAATTTCCCTCAAATTATATAATAATAAGTACTTCCCATGTTAAAAATGCAAGTTGAAAAAAAAATAAACTCTATACTCTTAACATATAATATCCATGACTCCACGACTGTATTATTATATATTTATAGTTTTATATGTACTAATATAATATATATTAAAATAATAAAGTTTTATTATAGATAATAAATAATCATTGAATTTTTTATTAATTAAATTTACATAATTAAATTAATATTTTAATAAAATAATTGTCATTATATGTTAAAGATATTGTTATATAATTATACAACGAATTTTAACTCTTTTCATATTGAAAGTTAAAATTATTAAGATTAATTTATACATATAAATAATAAATATATAAATACATGCACATATATTTAAATAATTTTTTATTTTTATATATCATTTTATATATAAATTGATAATAAATAATTAATTTTACTAAATACTTTAATATAAATAACTGATCTTATTAATTAATTAAATTGATTAATATAATTAGTTATCAATTAATAATTAATTAAATCAATTAATTTTTTATATAATCAATTGATTGTAAAATGGTAAATAAATATGTTAATAGCACAGCAAAATTATCTGGCCTTCTCATAGCTTTATTGCAAGATTCTTTGCTTCTTAAATTCTGAAGTTAGAGTCGACCCATCGACATTAGAATGTGAATTGCTTGACGATAAAATACTGCATTAATATTGAGTTTTGGCTTTTCTTTCTTGGGAAGGGGGGAGGGAAGGAGTGGAAATCACATCAAAAGATAATTATAAGTGATAGTCTCAGGTGCACAATCAAATTTATTAAAATATTATATTAAGAGTGGGGATCAATTGATACTTATAAAATTATACTACTTGCATCAAATTTACAAAATTCATTTGATGTTCATGATGGTAATAATGCATTTAAAACTAATGTCTAATTACAAATTTTAATGATAAGAGAGAATCTATCTGAAATTTATTTAATTTTTCTCTCTTTCTTGTAATATTTTATTTTTTTATTCTAATTTAATAAGATTGTATTTCAATTTATGATAACTACACAGATCAATAATTATATTATCAAACATTTATAATACTATTTATAATTGCAATACTATTTGTAATAATGTTTATAAATTACAAACATTTATAATTAGTAATAATATTATCAATAATTATATTTAATTTATGATAACTACATGTACAACATACTATTTATGATACATAAGAATTAATTTATTTTTTGTTTTATATTAAGAAAAATAACCAATATGAATTTTTATAAACAGTATTATAAATAGTTGTCGGATTATGACCAGTATTATAAATAGTTCTCGGACTATAAATAGCAAAATGGCTTCATAAGGCCGTCAGATTATAATACTGGTTATTTTCCTTAATTGAATTTTTGTAATTCTCCAAAAAAAATATAATTGAGTTTGTACTGTGGACAAAAAAATGTAATCCAATTATAAACAGCATTATAAATAGTATTATAAATGTTGGATAATATAATTATTAATACATGTAGTTATCATAAAGTAAATTACATTCTTATTAAATTAGAATAAAAATATAAAATATAATAAGAGAGAGAGAGAGAGTAATTAAATAAAATTAAGATAGATTCTTCTTTATCATTAAAGTTTATAGTTCAACATTAATTTTGAATGTATTATGACCATTAGATGAACATCAAATAAATGATATAGACTTGATGTAAGTTTATAGTAATGTCAATAGAACCCACTCTTATATTAATAATTTTTTAATATAAATCAAATAATAATATATTAATAATTAAATTTAAAAATATATTAGTAGTACATCAATACCATGACAGTGAATCAATGGTAAATTTTTTTCTTTATTATAATGCACCGAACTTTTTTCATTTTTATAAGAGGGGAAGCTAGCTGTTTCCCACTGCAGCTTTGGGCAAAAAAAACCCAAAAAGAAAAAAAATTCCGTCTATTCTAATAGTTGAAGATGAGGCTCTCATTATTATTGTAAATAAGTCGAATCATCACCCGTGCACTTTGGATTTAATACAATTCTTTGCACTAATTTTAGTTGGGTCAGCATCACTATCACTATTATATATGGTTCGTAATTTATTAAATTATGTTAGGGTTCCTCTATTCAAATAAATCTATGATTCCTCTATTTATTCCACCGGCAGATCTAAAAATTTTCTTTTGCAGAGGCAATATGCTTACATAAAAGTAAGTTTTTAAATTACTGTAAGAAAATAAAATAAAATATTATTTTTATTCTTAATTTCTCTTTTCATATATGTTAATATGTGTAGTAACTAAAATTTCAAACATTCTAACATTCATTTAAAGGAAAATTTTCTTTTTTATTGAATATGAAAAAAATAGAGGAACAGTTTCATTTAAGTTGTGGGAATACTGATAATATTTATAACTGAAATAATTGCTACCTTTATTCTCAAATATTCCTTTTTCTCTCACTCTTCTTGTGAAATAAAAAAAGGTTGCTACCTCAATCATTTCTTTTACAAATTGAAGAATCTTTACTTTCTTGATTAGAAAATAGGAGTAGAAGATAGTGAATATATAAAAAATGTAAATAGCATTACTCATGTATATTAAGCCTAAATAAAGAAATCGATAATAATATTATTAAATTATACAAGAGAAAACTTTATAATCTTTATAATGGACATTTTTATATTTTAAAGTATTGTACACTCAACTAAGATCTGAGATTTGGATGCATTGAACACTTCTTGTCGGTTTAATTAACTGGACAATGAAAGAGGATAAGGGGAATGGAAAGCTAATTTTCTAGACAAAATTTAAAATAATTTTGTTTATTTCTTCTCATTTTTCACATATTTTTCTTAAATGAAAAATTTGCTATCCAACAGTTCAATTTGAAGAAAAAAGTCGATGGCTTTTGCAAGGTGTGGCCCATTTGGGTTCTGAGTCAATTTGCAAGACTTTGAAACTCTAATCCATGGCAAGAAGAAGCCGAATTGGAAGTCAAATAGGGGTCCTCCACAGTTGATTTCAATTTCAACCTATCCTCAAATTAGTTTGAAGCATTGGACTTTATTGTTCTACAATTTTTTTCCTTATACTCCAAATCCATTTATTTTATTTTATTTTCCATTTTCATTACCCCTCACCTTTTTTTTTTTAATTACTAGGTAGGATAATTATTATGAAAGTTAAAGCATTAATAATTTTTTAATAAAAATTATTTTTTTAAAATTTAAATTCCTACCTATCAACAAATAAAATTTATCTGAGAGCATAGTGATTAAAAATGTCACCTTTGTTAAAATCTGCAAGCTGCTTCCCAGAAAGAAACCATCGTTAAGGTCAGAATCTTTAAAAATCACAAAGTGCATGCCCTTAAGATATTGTCTCGGAATCTTCATCAATTTTTTGAATTTTGATTTGAAGTAACACTTGCTTTTGACTACTATAAAATAACCAAAACCTCGTTAAAATCTTACGATCAATTAATGTTGAGTATCTTCTTTCGACCAAACAATACAATTTGATTATTAGCCTCCAAAACAGGCAAGAGTGACGGCCAGAAGTACTGTGTTTGGAGGCAGCTGGAAGCTTCATAAAATTAGTGATTTATGTCAAATTTGGTACTAAATTATGAAGACAATCTTTAATTAATAATGGACAATCACACTATAAACAAGTTTAGAAGAAATAAGGTTGGTCCATAACGTCACATCAATTGGCTAAACTCGACCACATACAGCTTGATGTTGTTAAAGTGTCATTAACTTTGAGATATGCTAGGCTATAAGTTGGTGGTTATAATTATTAACATTAAAGCATATTCCATTTTAAACGATTTTTTCTTTGAGTTGGCTCATTTGATAGGATATACGATTATTCATATTTTAAATTTATTTTTTATTATTAACCATTTTAAAAAATTAAATAATTTGTGAGTACCATTCAAATTTTAAAAGGTGTTAACCTTAATTTTAGAGCGAAATAATCTATTCTACTCATAAATTTTTCTTTATATATATAAAAATATAAAAAAAAAGCATCCATCTTAAACATGGGATAAACCATCTTGTCCTTTATATATTGAAAATGATCCATTAATCAATTAAAAAGTCAAGTTCATTATGCAACTCCCATTAAAGATAAGGTTTTGATATAATTAATTAAGAATAAAATATTAAAATACCTTATAAAACTTTGGAGATGTTTAAAGAGAAATTTTTTTTATAATACATCATTGTTATAATAATATATCAATATATTATTAAGTTTAATTATTAATATAATATTATATAATATATGAAATTTAATTTTAAAATATATAATATATAATTAAATTTAATAATTTATTAACATATTATTACATTAACAATATATCAAAATTTTTTGCAGGACTCTCACAAGCTATTTGGAATGGGTGAAATGAGGGGGAAAGGAAGTGTGGAAGTGAAAGAACAAGTGAAAATGCGAATTTCACCTATTTGGCTTAGGGGTGAAAACATGAGAGAGCAAAATGGGAATACGAAAAAGATATGAGCTCCAGCGTGAATACCCTTCCCCTATTTTGAAGTTAAATTCGGTGAAAAGAATTACACCCGCCCTTATTTCCATCATTTGCCCCTGTACCCGTGTGAGCAATGCTATGTTCGGAGCCTCTCCCACAGCTCTCTAGTTTATCTAAGTTTTTTCACCTTCCCCTACGCCAGTTGCACATTTCAATACTCCAATTAAGTATGCTCCTTTCCTTCCTATTGTATTTGACTTATGCTCTATCGTTGTTGTAAAATGTTGGCAGGGGGTGGAGATGTGTGCTTTTTGCTAAAATAGCCGCTCATGGTGGTGGAAATTTTGTTGTTCGAAGGGGTTCTAGCAAATTTCCATTGGAGTTGTCGCCGATCTATTGGTGGATGGTGTTGGAAACACAGTGGAGCTTTATGTGTTTTAAAATTATAGTGCAAGGTTTTAAAAATTTATTAAATATATTAAATTTAAAATTTTAAATATAAATATAGAAATAATAAGTGTAAAATTTGATGTAAATTATTTTATTTGTATATTATTAAAAATAAATTTAAAATAAATTTGTGTTTCTTCTTTTAAATAAATTTAATATAAAGTGAAACCCTATGTGTTTCTCTTTTAAAAATAAATTTAAAATATAAAATTATTCTTTATATATATAATTAAAAATAATTAAAAATAAAAAATATAATAAAATAAATGTAAATGGATTAAAAATATAAAATAATAAAATATTTATTAATTAAAATAAAATTAGAAAATATATTTAATATTTTAATAAAAATCTAAAATAAAAAATAAAAAATATTTAAAATATGACAAATGAAAAAATTGAAAGAAATATAAATTAAAAAATTTTCACGTTTATCAAACTTTACAAGTTGAAATATGATAAATAAATGTGCATTATTAAAGTATCAGTATTTGAAAATATTTGAATGTAACAATATGTAATATTAATATTAGAGGAAGATGAGAAAATAAAAATTAGTATTACTATATAAATTTATTTAAAAAAACTATCTATTATCAAAAGTATAATATTTTATCAATTTATTATAAATCTTTCAATTAAATTTATTAAATTAATACTATTACAAAAATTAATAATATATTATAAAAATATTATAATAATTTAACTCAATCTTATTTCCTCCACTCAATTTTTAATATTTCAAATAAAAAAAAATAATTTTATTTTTATTTCCTCTCCCTCCTATTTTCATCGATTCCAAACAATTTAAATAAAAAAATTTTCATCTCCAATTATTTTTTACTCCACTTTTTTTCACCTCCATTTCTCTCCCTTCCATTTTCACCTCCCAAGCAAAGCAAACACCGACAGCCTCCGGACCTTCTCAGGGCATTGTTCTATCAGCCTATCTTTTGGTGTCGAACTGCGCTTCAAACGCTCATCACAATAAAATTTAATTATTAACGTATTATTACATAATACATAAAAATATAATTTAATAATATATTAATATATCATTACATTAATAATATATTAAAATTTATCAGAGGCGTCTGGATTTCCTCAACTAAAAGACAGCGGCAGCCTTCAGACTTTACCAAGTCATTGTTCCATGAGCCTATCTTCTAGGGTCGGCCTGTGCTTTAACGCCTACCACAATCAATCCCACCTACCTTTCGCGTAGATTTACGATAATTACCTTCTCATACATGTTAATCTAAGGGCAAATTTTCATTTTGCACATGAAATTTATTTTTTTATTTTTATTTTTATAAAATATTTTATATTAATTATTTAAAAATATTAATTTGACAATTTTTATTTTTAAAAAATAAAATTGAATAAATTAATATTCATATGAATATGAACAAAAAATAAAATAAAATTAATTAATATTTCACAGAAAAATATTATAAAATATTTCATAGGAAACCCATTTTACAGAAATAAAATTAATGCAAAATATTTTAAAATAATAAAAATAAAAAAAGTGAATTTTATGAAGACAAAAAAGGGACTTAGTCTATATCTTATGACAATAAAAAAATTTAGACTGAGACTAGTGTCATGATTTTACAAAAATAAATGATTTTTAAAAATAATCTAATAAATAAATATGATATCAAAACTTTTGAGAAGTCGTAGTGCTTGCCATCTATCTCCCTCGCATTTTGTACGCCTACTTAAATTGAATCTCACATCTGCATGTCTAAAAAAAAATTACTTAAATTATAATATATATTCTTAATTCCCATCCAATTAAGAATATTAAGTTATCAATTTTATTATTTCAATTTTATAGAATTTATAAAGTTACATGCTTTGCAAGTTTTAAAATAAAGATCGACTTCATTGGCCTTGTACCGAAACGGGGCAAACCATCCTATTAAATCAAGGCCGTTTAATATGGTCTCGAGTTAATGAGAGTAAAGTCAAAGGTAAAAAGTAATTACCTGCAACTTGAAGCACATCTCTCGAAAATTGAAAAGAACACTTTACGATTGGAAACAAAAAGTGGCATAATTGTAAAATTGGCCCCTTGCGAAAATATCGCAAGCCATAATGATTAATATTTCATATTTTATATCACATAATGATTAAGATGAGTATAATTATTATTTTTTGTAAAAATATTTTCATTTCAATGAAGTCACTTTACCATATAAATTAAAATAAAAATTATATTTTACTTATTTATTATTTTATTTTTATTTAATTTACAAGTAATTGTAATTAATTGTTGCAATTCATCTATCATTAGCATTTTACTCAATTTAATTATTTTTCATCCAAAATTTTATAAAAAATTCACAAATATTACATGTATTTTCTAATCTGTTTACTTAAAATTAATTTACTTCCAAAAACTTATTGGCACCTTCTATTCACGTTTTTTAATACTATTATACCTCTTAAATTTTATAATTACTATTATTAATTTTTTTATTTTTACTTTTACTATAATTTTTGCTTATTTATTCACTTATAATATTAAAATAAATAAAAATTATTAAAGAGGATTGTTAGATTCTGTTTTAACAATATCAAATATTTATTTATATTTTATTATCTTTTGCTTTTTACCATTTAGTTCAGTACTATCTAAGAGTGAAATAAATAATTATAACAAATATAAAAATAAAAAATTAATAATAATATTTATAAATTTTGATAGATATAATAACCATTACTTTTATCAAAAAATAATTACTATATTTACTCTTAAAAATGTTAAAATTATAGAAACAGAAATTACAAGTTATATTAACTAAACGCAGGAAAAAAAAAACATATATGATAATAATATAATCAAATATATATGTTAGAACGTTATATTATATTGCTGCAATTTATAATAGAAATTAATATAAGTAAATTTTTAGCATCATTAACATAAAAAAATTATTACTAATTTTTTAATTTTAGACTTATAATTATGTTTTAAATATCAAATATATTTCAAATGTAATGCTATAATGGGGCAATACGATATACTTTATATTTTTTATTATATTCATTAATCTGCAATTTTCATAAAAAATTATATGATTGTATATTTCTAAGCATAGTATTATAATTTATAATCATTGATTTTTCATATTATATATTTTTAAATTTGATATTATAAAAAATCTAGGAATTTTTATTTTGTAATATTATATTTTTTAAATTAATATTCTCACTTATATTAACTTCATTTGATTTAGTTAAAGTTTCATATTTGATTTGTGAGGGAATTCTAGTACTTTAATTGTGTATTATTTAGCTATATTTTATATGTAAAACATAATCGTAATTTTAAAATATAAAATTAATCAAAAATTGAAATATTGCTATTTATTGGTAGATCTAAATTGATGTAATATACAGTGAACCCTAAAAATTAAATTTACTTATAACTATGTTGCATATATTATATTGAATTTTATTGGTAGATCTAAATTGATGTAATATACGGTGAACCCTAAAAATTAAATTTACTTACAATTATATTGTATATATTATATTGAATTATTTATAATTAATGTATTTGCTTAATATTTTTTATAATTGAGTAGTTTAAAATCAACTTTTATGTATTATAATGACATAAGTCAAATGCCAAATTTTATTTAATTATAGATTGTGAAATATTTATTTTAAACAATTTTGCAGCATAATTTTAAAATCATTTTAAAATATTTATTATAAAAATTTAATATAAAATAATAAATAAAAATATACAATCTATTTATTTTTTATTTTTAAAAATATTTTTTTAATAAAAAACCTGTTTACCAACTTGTTTTTAAAATCTATTTTTAAAAATTATTCTTTAAATATCTAAGTTAAAATAAAAAATAAAAAAAGCTTTTATTTATTTTCTAAATTTATTTTCTTATTTTGAGTCTTAATTTTATAACTAAATAAAATATTTTTTATTTACAATATTAACCATCCTTTAATTTTGATTTTTTAAATTCAAAAATAGTTTTTAAGAATAATAAAATAATTTTTAAAAATACAAAATTAAAAACATATCCAAATATAATTATTTTTTTTGTGCATTACATGGAATTAAAAGAATTGCAAAGAAATTTGATGTTGTTTATTTAAATTACAATTTGGTTAAATTCCAAATATAAACTCAAATATCACATACCAAATTTGATGTCGTTTATTTTTTGAATTTATTTTTTAATTCTGAGTGTTAATTTTATAACTAAATAAAATATTTTTTATTTAAGATATTAACCATCCTTTAATTTTAATTTTTTATATTCAAAAATAATTTTTAAGAATAATAAAATAATTTTTAAAAATACAAAATTAAAAACATATCCAAATACATCCATAGTAATTATTTTTTGTGCACTGCATGGAATTAAAAGAATTGCAAAGAAATTTGATGTTGTTTATTTAAATTACAATTTGGTTAAATTCCAAATATAAACTCAAATATTATTAAATCTAGTAATTTATTAAAAAAAATTTTCATGTAATTTACTAAAAAATATTAGTGCAATTTGCAAATATACTCCTTCTCTCCTTTATTATCTATTGCATCCTTCTTAATTTTTTTTTTATCTTTCACTTTAAAAATTCGTTGGAATATTAAATATATTATTTTTTAATTCTATTCTTTTTTATCAATAGATATTTTATTATTTTGCATTTTTATTTTAAAATATCTTAATAAATTTATTTTATTTTTAATTATGATAAAATTTGTGTGTGAAATAAGAGAAAAAACTTAATTATATATGTATTTTTAAATTTGATTATAAATTTTAAATAAATAAAAAAATGAATAAAAAATCATTTTAAATTGAAAAATAATTTTAAAAAATTTATTAAAATAAATTTATTTATTTATTTTTTAATTTTTTAAATTTAATTAAATAAATAATTAAAAATAATAACAAATTTGAAGTTTCGTCATCAATCTATAGGTGCATACCAGGCGATGAATATGACTGGAATGAGTTGCCTAGAATTTCTGGCAGGGCATTGTAGTCCGCCCATGAAAATGTTGGAACTCACGAGGGCAGCGTGGGATTCAATCATGGATTATGAAGTATGAAACTCAACAGGAGGTGGGTGTGTACGCCCCTTCCCAGACACGGATTTGGCAAAACGGAGACCGCTAATATCAATAATCAATGCTCCGTTTCTTAAATTTTTTATTTGTTATCTGTTATTTCAAAATTTTAATAAAATATTAAATATTTTTTAATTTTATATTTTTACTAATAAATATTTTAATAAATTTATTTCATTCATATCTCTATTTTTAATTTTATAACATTTACATATAAAACAAAAGAGAAAAAGAAATTTATATATCTATTTAAATTTAATCACAAATTTTATATAAAAATAAAAAATTGATAAAATTTAATTTTAAATTAAAAAATTATTAAAAATAAATAAATAAATTGTTTAATTTTTATAAAATTAATTAAATATAATAAATAATAAAAATAAATAAGAGGACGCATCCCAAATTGTTTGTACATTATCATTATGTCATAAGCCGTCATAATGATTTTACTTTCTCGGGTTGCGTAGCTGGCTTTATCTCTATTTGAAGAGCCTTCGGCATCGGGAGACGTTTTAATACTTTAATTATATTAAATATTTAAAAATTTTATATTATATATTTTTAATTAATAATTTTATAAAATTTATATATTAAAAAATTATTTTAAAATTTTATTTATTAATTAAAATTAAAAAATTAATATAATTAAAATATATAAAAAATTCTCTCCGATGTCATTGTCTGCCGTCAATACCAAATTGGTCACACTAATGCAACTTACATTATTGGGTAAACCTAAGACTGTTGAGCCCTGTTTGCTGTATCTTAATTCCCTGTTGTTATGAGGGTGATGCGTGCCGTGGTTTCCATGATTCACATTTTCAATTCCCCAATATTAAGGTTAATAATGCTTGCTTTTTCACAGAAATGTTGGGCCAAAGTTATCCAAAAGATGTTGTTCCCCGCAGCTGTCACGTAGCTAAATAGACCAAATAAATATCTGGAAATAAGGAAAGAATTAACAGTTTTTATTATTTAATTTGTACCATGGTGAAAGCACTAACAAATTTATAACTAATATACTTTCTTTAGAATTAAAGGAGTAAATTTTTTCAAATTTTAAGCGTTGATAACACCTTAACTTCATCAATTTTTTTTACACCTAAGATATTTTTATATTTTTTTATTAAGTATGAAATTAATTTCTATAAAAAATAAGAACAATTAGTGATAAATCTTTTCGAACAAGAATATTTTTAAGAATCACACTCAAAATATTTTAAAATTTAATTTGCTTTTATTGAACTTGAAACAACCACTTGTTGGTATATAATTGTTAATTTATATATGATATATATAGTTCTAATATCAAATAGTATATAACCTTACAATAATTAAATCGAAATATATATAAAAGTTAACCTCTCTATATGATATAGGGTCTACGGACAATAATCAATAATTACATTACAATAATGAATAATGTGGTTAACGTAGCTATATACTTTATATTTAAAAATAATCTGATCTTCTAACGCCTTTTTAGAATAATTAAAGTTGTTAGATATTAAATAATGCCCAACATTTTTATACAGAAGATTCACTCTATCATTATGTATGCAAAAGTTGAGGTAGCTAGGTGTTCATTATTTGGGGAGAATCCACGACTAAGATAGATGGATAGCCCCAGGCAATCCTTCAATTATACAAAATTGAAAGCTTTCTATAAATAATTAATATACATTTTACAATACTATGAATTTTTTATATTATTAGATAAATATACGTAGAAATTAAGAATCAAATTTTAATTATAATAATAAGTATAAAATTTTTAAAAAATATAAAATATTACTTAATTCAAAAAATTCGTACTATACTATGAATGTTGAACTTTTCCTTATCGGAAAATTAGTTGAGAAAGTGTGAAAATGTGTATGTGTGTATAAAATGCTGCCAATAGCTTTAAATTGTTATTAAATATTAAATGTATATCTTTAATTAATGAAATTAAATATTTTATTTTTATTTTAATAAATTATTTATTATATTATTAAAAATAAAAAATAATCATTTAAAATGATTTAAGAATAAGCATTTAAGACTTAATAATAGTCCTTTAAGTTTTTGTTAAACATTATATATATATATATATATATATAGCATTGCGCAGACAGATGCGCTTCTGAATTTGTTAATTCATGATGAGACCCCAAACCAATTTTTTATGCGCAATTATCTATTCATGTCCTGGGTAATGAAGTAGCATTTTCTTAACGACGGCAACGATTTTCCAACGCTCCCCCTTTTTTTTGGATTATATTTCCGTAAAAGATCCCACATATTGTTCATATAAAAATAAAAAAATTCATATATTTCTATATATCATTGGTGATATATTATTTTATATTTTATTAGTAAAAATGATATATAAAATTTTGATAATAAAAGATAATAATTTTCTATTGAAAATATTATTTTGATTAAATTTTTTATATTTAATAATATATATAGAACATATTTTCCACTAGAATAAACAGAAAGTAAACATGCAACTGCTTACTTCTTCTATTGATTTTAAGGGGTTAACCTATAAAATAGTTATTTATATTTATTTGTGAATTTTCTTTTCATATTAAGAAAATAATATCTCTTTTTCTGATACCAAAAATGGAATGAGAGGACAGCAATCAGAGTGCTGGGCAAAAGGAAGAGGGTGCGCCAGTAGTCTTTCAAAGATTTTGAGTAAAAAATCTTGTCTCTACCATTATGATACGAGAGTGTTCGGATTACAATTTTATTTTAGTATTTGAAATATTTAAGCTATATCAAATTTATTTTTGTAGTAAGATTTGCGTAAATTTGATTCTTAAAATTTTAAATTCAAGTAAAATTATAATTCTTGTAAGTGAGGATTGAAATTTGCATCAATTTAATTCTTATAAAAAATTAAAATTTGACTTGAAATTCAAATTTTAAGAAATTGATACAAATTTTATTTTAATAAAAAATTGATACAAATCAAATATTTCAAAAATTAAAATCATAAAAGTTATTGTACGTTTAGTAATTTCACTAACAACAAATACCCCAATAGGAGCCCACCGTTTAGTATCTTCTTATAAACATTAAAATATACTAACAATGCAAGATTAATGTCATCAACAATTAGTAAAACTATAGAACTACATATTACCTTTCCCAAGTTAAGTGCATATTGATTTGGTTTAAGTTTGGTGTTGTCTAAATTTAATGGGGTTTGCTAAAACCTAATTTGAGGGGTCACACCTACTGTTTGGCAACCCATAAAATTGCGTAGTTTCTAAAATAAAAATTGCTTGCACGAAAGGGGAGTCAAATTGGAGCTTTGCAGAATTCCTTTTCTAATTTCTATTTTCCAATAAAAAATTTTAGCTTTCAGTTCTCTCAAACCGCATCTCCTAGAAGAAGGAAAAAAAAAACCTATTGAATGAGTTTAATTTCCAATGATATAAAATGTTAGTATTTTAATGATATGATAACATTTAATATTATTTTAAAATTTTTATTCAAATTCAAGATTTTGATTTCATTTCGCACAACAAATAAGTTAACTTATAATTTATTAATCTGATCAATAAGTTATAAGTTAACTTCTAAAAATATTTTTCGTATTAACTTATAAGTTCTGATTTAATAAGTTATCTAAAATAAGTTACTACTTTTTCAAACTCTTTTCAAATTTATCTTTATTCTTTTTATTAATTTACAATCCATACATTTGTAATATAAATCTAATAATTTTTTATAAATTATAATTAATTTAATTTTAACGTAGTTATATCCTAATTTTAAATTATAAATATGTAGAAATTTATATGTAAATAAATAATATTATAAAATATAATTAATCATATTTTAAATAATTATAATCTTATAAAAAATAATAAAATTAAAATTATCTAAATAAATATATAAGTTTATAAAATATAATTAATTAAATATTAAATATTATATTTTTATTTTAAAATTTTAATTACATTAATATAATTCATATTTTAGATAAATATAAATTATTTTATTTATATATTTATTTTTATTAATATATATTTTTATATTATTTTATAATTTCAACTAATTTAACAATTAATTTTATAAAATATTTTAATTAATTTATTAACTATTAATTATTAATTAATTTATTAATTATTAATTAATTTATCAGTTATTAATTACTAACTTTGCGTGACACAAAACTTTTATATAAATAAATTAAGTCGACTATAACACCCATTGCTATTGAAAAAAATAGAAAAAAAAATTAATCGCATTATTGAAGTAGCATCGATTTTGGCAAAACGGAGACCATTAATGTCAATACTCAATGCTCCGTTTCTTAAATTTTTTATATAGTAATCTGTTATTTCAAAATTTTAATAAAAAATTAAATATTTTTTAATTTTATATTTTTATCAATAAAAATTTTAAATATTTTAATAGATTTATTTCATTTTTTCTCTATTTTTAATTTTATTAACATTTACATATAAAACAAGAGAGAAAAAGAAATGTATATATCTATATAAATTTAATCATAAATTTTAAAAAATAAAATTTGGTTAAATTTTAATTTTAAATTGAAAATTTTGAGAAATTTATTAAAAACAAATAAATTAAATTATTTTTAATTTTTATAAAATTAATTAAATATAATAAATAATAAGAATAAATAAGAGGACGCGTCGCAAGTTGTCGGTAAATTATCATTATATCATAAGCTGTCCGTAATGATGCTTACTTTCTCGAGTTGCGCAGCTGGCCTTATCTCTATTTGAGGAGCCTCCGGTATCGGGAGATGTTTGAATGCTTTAATTATATTATATATTTTTAATTAATAATTTTTTAAAATTTATATATATTAAAATTTTAATTTTTAAAATATTAAAAATTATAAAAAATAATAATTATTTTTATTTATTAATTAAAATTAAAAATATGTGATATAATTAAAATATATAAAAAAATTTCTCCGATGTCTTGGTCTGCCGTCAATAGCAAGTTGGCCACATTAATGCAACTTACACTATTGGGTCAGCCCAAGACTGTAGAGCCCTGTTTGGCTGTATCTTAATTCCCAGTTGTTGTGAGCGTGATGTGTGCCGTGGTTTCCGTGATTCACATTTTCAATTCCCCAATATTAAGGTCTTGCTTTTTCACAGAAATGTTGGGCCAAAGTTATCCAAAAGATGTCGTTCCCCGCAGATGTCACATAGGTAAATAGACCGAATAAATATGTGGAAATAAAGAAAGAATGAACAGTTTTTATCATTTAATTTGTACCATGGTGAAAGCACTAACAAATTTATAACTAATATACTTTCTTTAGAATTAAAGGAGTAAATTTTTTCAAATTTTAAGTGTTGATAACACCTTGACTTCATCAATTTTTTTACACCTAAGATATTTTTATATTTATTTTATTAAATATGAGATTAATTTCTATAAAAAATAAGAGCAAAAGGAGTGATAAATCTTTTCTAATAAAAATATTTATAAGAATCACACTCAAAATATTTTAATAAAATATTTTGAAATTTAATCTGCTTTTGTTGAACTTGAACCAACCACTTGTTGGTATATAATTGTTAATTTATATATGATATATATAGTTCTAATATCAAATAGTATATAACCTTACAATAATTAAATCGAAATATATATAAAAGTTAACCTCTCTATATGATATAGTGTCTACGGACAATAATCAATAATTACATTACAATAATGAGTAATGTGGTTAACCTAGCTATATATCTTATATTTAAAAACAATCTGATCTTCTGACTCCTTTTTAGAATAATTAAAGTTGTTAGATATTAAATAATGCCCAACATTTTTATATTGAAGATTCACTCCATCATTATGTATGCAAAAGTTGAGGTAGCTAGGTGTTCATTATTTGGTGAGAATCCACGCATTATGACTAAGATAGATGGATAGCCCCAGGCAATCCTTCAATTATAGAAAATTGAAAGCTTTCTATAAATAATTAATATACATTTTACAATACTATGATTTTTTTAATCATATTAGTAGTTATTTTACTAGAAAAATATACGTAAAAATTAAGAATTAAATTTTAAATATAACAAAAAATATAAAAATTTTAAAGAATATTAAATATTACTTAATTTTAAAAATCTGTACAACGCTATGAATGTTGAACTTTAAATATTAGTTAAGAAAGTTTGTATATATATGTGTGTGTCTATGTATATATAATGCTAACAATAGTTTTAGGTTGTTATTAAATATTAAGTGTATATCTTCAAGTAACGAAGTTAAATATTTTATTTTTATTTTTAATAATATAATCCATAATAATATATTTAATATTTTATTTTTATTTCAAAAAACATTTATTATATTATTAAAAATAAAAAAATATTTAATATAATTAATTAAGAATATGCACTTAAGACTTAATAATAGTCCTTAAAGTTTTTGTTAAGTTTTATGTGTGTGTGTGTGTGTGTATATATATATATATATATATATATATATATATATATATATATATATATATATATATATATATATATATATATATATATATATATATTTGTTAATTCATGATGCGGCTCCAAACCTATTTTTTATGTGCGGTTATCGATTCATGTCCTAGGCAATGAACTAATGAAGCAACCTTTTCATAATGACGGCAAGGAGTTTCCAACGCTCCTTTTTTTTTTTGGATTATTTTTCCGTAAAAGATCCCATATATTGCTCATATAAAAATAAAAAAAATTCATATATTTCTATATATTATTGGTGATATATTGTTTTTGTATTTTATTATTAAAAATGATATATAAAATTTTGATAATGAAAGATAATAATATTCTATTTAAAAATATTATTTTTATTATTTTTTTATGTTTAATAATATATAAAGAACATATTTTCCACTAGAATAAGCGGAAAGTAAACATGCAACTGCTTACTTCTTCTATTGATTTTAAGGGGTTAACTCATAGAATAGTTATTTATATTTATTTGTGAATTTTATTTTCATATTAAGAAAATAATATCTCTTTTTCTGATACCAAAAAAAGAATGAGAGCAGAGCAATCAGAGTGCTGGGCAAGAGCAAGAGGGTGCGCAAGTAGTCTATCAAAGATTTTGAGTGAAAAATCTTGTCTCTACCATTATGATACGAGAGTGCTCGGATTAAAATTTTATTTTAGTATTTGAAATATTTAAGTTATATCAATTTTACTTTTGTAATAAGATTTGTGTAAATTTAATTCTTAAAATTTTAAATTTAAGTAAAATTATAATTCTTATAAGTGAAGATTGAAATTTATATTAATTTAATTTTCATAAAAATTATAAATTGACTTAAAATTTACAACTAAATTGATACAAATTTTACTTTAATAAAGTATTTGATATGAATTAAATATTTTAAAAATTAAAATAGAATTTTAGTCATGAAAGTTACTGTATGTTTAGTGATTTCACTAACAATAAATACACCCATATGCCCATAAATTTTTTTTTTTTTAATTTTTGAAGCTAACTCAATATTTTTTTATGCTTTGTTATATATATACTTTTTTTTGTCTATAGGCCTTTGGTATCCGGTAGCCACATTGGGCTCCGACTAATTCGGAGTTGAGTCTGATTGGATTTATTAAGAGAACAAAGGTTTCCTAACAGCAATTTTCTTCATTCACAAGATTTGAATCTGAAACCTTACTTAAGAGGACCCAACTCTTAATCACTTAGATCAACTACCATTGATTATGGTCACACACATTTATATTTATAGAGAAGGAATTTAAATTTAAAATCTTTAATATACTATATAAATCCCTCGTTAGGAGCCCAACATTTAATAAACATTAAAATATACTAACAATGCAGGTTTAATGTTATAAAAAATTAGCAAAACTATAGAATTACGTATTGCATTTCCCGAATCGAGTACATATTTTTGGTTTAAGTTTGGTGTTGTCTAAATTCAATGGGGTTTGCTAAAACCTATTTTGAGTGGTTGTTTGGCAACCCAAAAAATTGCATAGTTTCTAAAATAAAAATTGCTTGCACGAAAAGGGAGTCAAGTTGGAGCTTTACAGAATTCCTTTTCTAATTTCTATTTTCCAACAAAAATTTTTAGCTTTCAGTTCTCGCCAACCGCATTTCCTAGAAGAAGAAAAAAATACCTATTGAACGAGTTTAATTTCCAATGATATAAAATGTTAGTATTTTAATGATATGGCAACGTTGGATATTATTTTAAAAGTTTTATTTCAAGTTCAAATTCAAGATTTTATATAAATGAATTAAGTCGATTATAACACCCATTGTTATTGAAAAAATAGAAAAAAAAAATAATCGCATTATTGAAGTAGCAACGTTTTTAGAAAAAGCGATGGGCTAATGTTAGCATAATCCTAGGCAGTGCGAACAAGAGATCCGAGCCCACGAAATATTTGGGCCTATCGTTTCACTTTATGCGCTGCTTCTTTTCCATTTCCATTTTTTGTTCCCCTCCATCACATTCCCCATTTTTAACTTCAAATTAACTATTACATGAAATTAATATTTAACACATTGGTCACATGTCATATCACACGGCAACTCTGCAAAGACTTGTGTTCTATTTCGTAATAACGCTTAAAAGTTATAAAAAAATTGCAAAAAATTATACTTTACTTGTACAAAATTTTAACCTTTTTCCTTTTATTCGCTTATAATTTCAAGAATTATAAATTATTTACTTATAATTTAAATTATTAATATTTTATTCACTTGAATTGTTTTTCATCTAAAAAATATTTAAATTACTTGTACAGAACCTTTCTTTGATTACACATAAAAATATTTTTCAAATTGAAACAGTATGTCCATGACGCAGAAAACTTCATCAAAACACTTCCTCCCCTGATTTCCCCGATCCAGAACACACAACGCTTCGGAAGAACACTTCGGCATGAATAGTGGCCTTGCCAATTCATCACTATTAGCACAAATCCAAACATTTAAGCTCCTTAATTGCTTGTTTTGCGTAATTAAAATGATATACTGCTTTTTATAGTACGGTTCAAGTGTAGCCATGGCTACATCTTAAACCTGTGACTTTGTTTAGGAAGTGATTCCTTTAGTGGGTCTATATGATATTATTATAATTCTTTTTTTAATTTTGTTATGTTACTAGAGAAAAATTGGATCGATCTTTTCATTGTGTCACTATCTGATTGAAGTTTAACAATTTTTTGCTACATATATTTACTAGTTCTTTTCCATCTATTCAGATATGATAATCTTTATTTTATCTGCAGTGTCTTTCAAATGTTACTGACATGTCACAAAAGGATAAAAAAAAAAAAGGAAAAAGAAGGAGAGCCACCGGTGAATGAGAAAGAGAAAACAAAAAAAGGAAGATATAAAAATGACATAGTATTTTTTTATTTAAGTCATTTAAAACAAGTATAAAAATTATGTTTAATTCACATTGAACATAATTTTTTGGATGAACATGAATTTCAATTTGGAAAATTTTCTTATGTGTCATCAAAGAAAGGTTTTGGAGAAGAGTGTGCAAAATGATATTATTTTGATTTTCGTTAACTTGTTGGAATGAAAAACAATTAAGATAAACGAAGTTATAACAATATAAAAGCATAAGTGAGTAACTTATAACTCCTAAAATTAGAGTGGATAAAGTAAAAAAAAAAAAAATGAAATCTTCAATGAGTAAGGTATAATTTTCTCTAAAAAATTCCCTTACTTGTAAATTTTATAGTTAGAAGTTAAAATCAGTGCAAAGTTGGTCAAAAAATTTTCCCCTTCAAAATGACAAGATGAGCAATCTTTGCCGATATAAAATCAATAGGTATGGAAATAAGTGAAAACTTAATAGTAGAATTAGGCCCAATTGATTGTATTAATTGATTTAAATAGCTAATAGTATTAGTTATTTGAATGAAGATATTTGATAAAATTAATTATTTTCTATTAATTATTTATAGATAAAATGACATACAATGATACATATATATTTTATGATTTATTTAAATATTTTTTATCTTAATAATATTTTAGACTTATTATATGATTTATTTTTAAATAATTTTTTGAGTCATACTTGCTTAAAAATATGATAAATTTAAAATATAATTAAATATTTATTATATTTATTTAAAAATAAATTATTATATTTTATAAATACTTTATAGAAATTAATAATTATTATTTAATAAATTTATTTGATCTTTATTTAGTAAGGATGTAAATGAAAATAAGTATATTATTTAAGGATAATTTTATATTTTAATAAATCTATTATCAATAAGTTAATTAAAGATTTACTAACTTTTTGAAATTTGTTGATTGAGAGTCAATCAATCAAGTTGTTTGTTAAATAATTAAATTAATTAATTAACTTAGTCAAGCAGTTAAATATTTCCAAATCAACTAAAAGCTAATTAAAAAACTCTTTACCAAAAATCCTCTTAGTCAATTATGAAATGCCATCCATTACAAGTTAAATAATGAGCTCATAAATGTCAATATGGTGCTCCTCGGTGAGAAGGTTAATTTAACATTATTTGATCATTGTTATTAATTTGATTTTCCATTTAAAGTAACATGTTATAAAACATGAAATAATAATATTTTTGCAAAAATTAAACATACATCCATGCATGACTTAATGCAAACATTTTAAGAAGATCATATCTATTCAAAAGGGAATTTTGGAATGGTAAAAAATAATGCAAACAACAAAACTGTTAATTTTAAATACATGATCAAAGTTTATGCATCAATGAAAGTAGAAGGACGAGATTCTACTATACTTACATGATCGAAGTGCATATTGATTTGGTTTAAGTTTGGTGTTGTCTAATTTAATGGGGTTTGCTAAAACCTAATTTGAGGGGCTACACCTACTGTTTGGCAACCCATAAAATTGCGTAGTTTCTAAAATAAAAATTGCTTGCACGGAAAGGAAGTCAAATTGGAGCTTTGCAGAACTCCTTTTCTAATTTCAATTTTCCAACAAAAATTTTAGCTTTAAGTTCTCTCAAACCGCATTCCCTACCAAGGCCGTGTCTAGACAATTTGGGACCTTAGGTAATATTATTAAAAGGGCCTAATATAATATAAATTATCAAAATTTTATATTATTTTTCTAGTTGGTATAATATAAATCATCAAATTTTTATATTATTTTTCTAACTTTTTGAGTTACAAAATCACTTATCAAAATTTTATAATTAAGTAATTTCAATATTTCACTCTCAATAGATAATATGACTAATCTGTTTAACCTATTTTGTAATACAGTTAATCTCAGAATGGATTTATTCACTCTCAATAGATAATATGACTAATCTATTTAATTTATCTTGTGATACAGTTAATCTCAGAATGAATTTAAGCAATTTTAGTTTTGAGAAATTTTTTTCGACAGTAACAATTGTTACAGGTACTGTCAATAATATTTTATAAGTAATGTATGCATTTGGAAACAAATATAATCTTTTAATATAGTTTAATACTTCTATTGAAGTATTAATTTCTTCTATTAACACTTCTCTCAATACCTTTAATTCTAAAAATAAATCAAGACTATTAATATCAGAATATTCACTAAACCTTAAATTTTTTTTTAAGATTAATACAATATTTTTATAATTGATCCTTATCTAAAGTTTTAAATTTTTGGATTTAAATAAAAAATCAAAGATAGTTTCATATCTAAAGTTTTTCTTTAATTTTGCAAAGCCACATTCATACTTTCTATTTGACATCTTCTATTATGACAAAGTATAATAATAAAATAGAATAACAACAGCAATAAAAATATAAATAAAATAGATGTGCAAAGTAAATAGAAAAAAATGATAGAACCTAAAAATTTGAAAATAAAGAAAATTGCACGTCGTACTATCTATTGCAATAATTTGATATCAATTTATTTTGAGAATTTACCTTAAAAGAGTTTGAAAATAAGAGTGAGAAGAGAGAATAAAATTTGAGAATTAAAAAAAATTAAAAAGAAAGTATTAAAAATCTGTGGTATAAATAGATAAAAAAATGATTGCTATAAATTGTAATATTGAAAATTTTTAATTAGTAATAATGTGCAAATATGCAACTAATTAGGAAATAAACCCCAAAAAGAGTAATTATTATTAAATTATAACATATAACTAATTTTTTTTATAGTTATTAGTCATTTATTTTATATAGATATACAAAAAATCTATAACTAATTAGGAAATAAATCCTCAAATATTTCCTAATTAGTTATTTATTTTGTATAGTCATATAAAAAATCTATAATTAATTGGAAAATAATTTCAAAAAAAGTAATTATTATTGAATCACTAATGTGTAACTAATTTTTTTATAGTCATTAGTTATTTATTTTATATAATTATACAAAAAATATACAACTAACTGGGAAATAAATTCCCATTTATTTTATGTAGTTGCAGATTGTATAATCAATATTAATGACTATACAAATAATCCTAAAGAGAGCAATTACTATTGAATTTGAAGTTCAACTCATTGTTCAATGACTATATAAAATAAAAAAAATTATAAGTGGGACCTAAAAAAAATTAAAAGCCTAAAGCAAATGTCTTACTTGCCTACCCAAAGACACGGCCCTATTCCCTACTAGAAGAAAAAAAAGAAGAAGAAAAATACCTATTGAATGAGTTTAATTTTCAATGATATAAACTATTAGTATTTTAATGATATGATAACATTCGATATTATTTTAAAAGTTTTATTCAGGAATTCAAATTCAAGATTTTATATAAATGAATTAAGCCGATTATAACACCCATTGTTATTGAAAAAATAGAAAAAAAAATAATCGCATTATTGAAGGAGCAATGTTTTTGGAAAAAGCAATGGGCTAATGTTAGCATAATCCTAGGCAGTGCGAACAAGGGATCCGAGCCCACGAAATATTTGGGCCTATCGTTTCACTTTATGCGCTGCTCCTTTTCCATTTCCATTTTTTGTTCCCTTCCATCACATTCCCCATTTTGACGTCAAATTAACTATTACATGAAATTAATATTTAACACATCAGTCACATGTCATATCACATGGCGACTCTTCAAAGACATCTGTTCTATTTCGTAATAACGCTTAAAAAAATTGCAAAAATTATACTTTACTTATATAAAATTTTAACCTTTTTCCTTTTATTCGCTTATAGTTTCAAAAATTATACATTATTTATTTATAATTTAAACTATTAATATTCTATTCACTTAAATTATTTCTCATCTAAAAAAGTTAACAAAAATTAAAATGACATGTTTTATACGCTCTTTTACAGAACCTTTCTTTGATTACACATAAAAATATTTTCCAAGTTGAAACTCTATGTCCACGATGCAGAAAGCTTCATCAAAACACTGCCTCCTCTCATTTCCCCGATACAAAACACACAACGCTTCGGAAAAACACCTCTGCATGAATAGTGGCCTTGCCAATTCATCACTATTAGCACAAATCCAAACATTTTAGCGCTCTAATTGCTCGTTTTGCGTAATTAAAATGATATAGTGCCTTTACAGTATGGTTCAACCTATTGATAAAACAGGACGTGGGACTTTATTTAGGAAGTGATTTCTTTAGTGTGTTTATATGATACTATTATATATATTTTTTAATTTTGTTATATTATTAGAGAAAAATTTGGATTGATCTTTTCATTGTGTCACCGTCTGATTGAGGTTTAACAGTTTCTTGCTATATACAATTACTAATTCTTTTCCACCTATTTAGATATGATAGTCTTTATTTTATCCGCAATGTCTTTCAAATGTTACTGATCTATCACGAAAGGATAAAAAAAATTGGAAAAAGAAGGGGAGCTACTAGTGAGAAAGTGAAAACAAAAAAAAGAAAGAGATAAAAACATGTAGTATTTTTTTTATTTAATTCATTTAAAACATGTATAAAAATTACATTTAATTCACATTCAATATCATTTTTTGGATGGACATGAGTTTCAATTTGAAAATTTTTCTTACGTGTAATCAGAGAAAGGTTCTGGAGAAGAGTGTGCAAAATGATATTATTTTGATTTTTGTAAACTTTTTTGAATGGAAAACAATTAAGATGGGTAAAGTGCTAACAAAGCATAGGTGAATAATTTATAACTCTTGAAATTATAGGAGGGTAAAGAAAAAAAATGAAATCTTAAATGGATAAAGTATTATTTTCTCTAAAAAAAATCCTAGTACTTGTAAATATTAAAGTTAGAGTGAAAGCTTATTCCATTCTTATATTATAAAATAGAAAATCAGATGAACAATTTATGATCAATAATTAGAATACGGAAATGGAAAGGCAATTTTTTTAAATAAATATAAGAGTAATTAAATCAGGATTACAAATTAAATTCTAAATATAATAAAAAATATAAAATTATAAAAAAATATTAAATATTACTTAAACGCAAAATTTTTTGACAATTCTTTATGATTTATTGTATTTGCTCAGTTGTTTTTCAAGTTCGAATTGGTTTATACTTCTTGGGGTGCGCATATTATTCTTCCTTGGTAGTAGTTGTTGTCGTGTTTTGTTACGTTTCTTCCCATAATGTTTTTGGCCGTCATCTCTTTCATCATTCTGACGGTGTCATGTTTTTATAACTAAATAAAAAAATTAATCCAAAAATTAAATTGTATTTATTAAAATATACATAAACCCCTTCGAAATGGAATCCTCTGTATGTCTTTTTGAAATATAATTCTATTTTATATTTCTTGTCCCTCTGATCTGTCTCTCCAATCCCCATTCACATTTGAGCGATACATTCTATTTTTAATTTTTTTTTTCCAAAAATAAACAAACAAACTGACTGGGCAGTAGCGTATGACAAGAACTCATCCGTGCTTGCTTACGTTGATACAAATACCGTTTTGTTTTGTGTACAAAAGGCTTATTCGTTGTTCGGTGCTGCCACGCCACCTCGTCCCATTCAGAAACCAGCCCTCGTTTTCCCTGCTTCAAAGCTGTGGTTTCAATCACCTTCAATTTACAGAGACGGAGAGAAATGGGTTGGAGAGGAATATTGGGTTTTGAATATGGGATAGTTCAGGCTCCACTAGGCCCTGATATTTCTGGTCCTGAGCTTGTTGCTGCTGTCGCTAATGCCGGTGCTCTTGGTTTTCTCAGAGCCCCTGATTGGGTACACATGATGCTTCCATTACTTCTCTTTCAATTTTTATTGTTGTTTCATTTATAGTATGCTCTTTAGTATGGAAGAACTGCTCCAAGTTTTGGTAATTTTTATGTGCTTGGAAGTTTGAAGTTTAATTTTCTTTTTTTTTTTTTTTGCCCCCCAATCTATAGTTCTTATGATTGTATTGTGCTCTTCATTTATGTGTATGATCATATAATTTCTGTGTAACAAACTTCAACTTTTTACTACTTGGAGTGTCATGTCCTTAGAATCAAGGAAAAAGAAAAATAAAGGGAGAAACTTTGTCCTGAATTTCGCTTTTCATTTTTCTACTGCAACTTATGTTTTATTTGTTGATGTTTTAGAAATGTTATTATATGATTTGTTTTAATCCCATATTGAACACTTGGTCTGTGACTATATTTTGTAAGATATGCCTTGTGCTCTTCAATCTGTAATAGGATTATTATGATTTTTTTCCTACTTGGGAGTTGGGAATATCATATTCTGAGCATCAAGGAAAAGAAACATGAAGGAAGGGACTTGGGTGCCCTGATTTTTATTTTGTTTTTATAAACTCCATTCTATGCATTGTTTGTTTATTTGCTGGAATTACATTTCTATCAGGAATCACCAGATTACGTAAGGGAGCTCATAAGGAGGACTAGAGCCTTAACCGACAAACCTTTTGGGGTTGGTGTTGTTCTTGCGTTTCCACATGAGGAGAACTTGAAGGTCATTCTGGATGAAAAAGTAGCTATCTTGCAGACTTACTGGGGTGATTGTACAAAGGAATTGGTGACTAAGGCTCAGTCTGCTGGGGTCAAGATTGTTCCCCAAGTGAGTGTTTTATGCTTGAATTTTTTCAATGATACATGTGATTTGCAAATTCGTTTGTGATAGTGGTATGAAAATTGCAGTATTCATGTGTATTGCCTTGCTTCTTCCTGATTCACTTCTGTATGTTCGTCAAATTGCATAGTCAAAATGTTACTTAGCCCATATTAATTTGATAAATCATTATTTGCTGAGCTTTGTCAAATCATTATTTGCTGCATACGGATTTCTAATGCATCTACTCTCTGGTGTTTTTGGAACTTGGATAACGATTTTTGTGTTTGATCTCACGCCCTGCCCTTGTGAAAGTAACTGAGTAAGGCAGTAACATTAACAGTAACAGGACAAGAAATATCAGTGACAGTATCTCCCAGAAACTATATTATGGTGACTTTAAGGGCAGAAAGGGAAAAAACTCGTCACATGAAGGTCGTTGGTTTGGATTGTGAATGGTTTTGGGAATTCTTACAAGTGGAGTTAGGATAAGGTTATGTCCTTTGGGTTTTTGTCAGCCTTTTTGGGTTACTTTATGTCCTCTTTTTTCAGAAGGTTTGGGCTAAGAGATAATGTTCTTTTTTTTTTTTTTTCTCTCTCCTGAGGGATAAGTTTGTCCAAGTGTTTGGTTCCCTCTTGCTTTCATTAATATCTTACCTATTAATTACTTGTCATCATGATGAAGATGGGGACTATAGAAGCTGCAAAAAAGGCTATCGAGGCAGGTGTTGATGGAATAATTGTACAAGGCCGTGAAGCTGGTGGTCATGTTATTGGTCAGGTGTGCATGCTTACCAATTTCGTATTGTCCGTATATCTTTGTGGTTAAAGTTGTCGAGTTCAAGATAATTATTCTTAAGTTACTTTGTAATCATGAACATAATCCGGCAGTAAATAATGCTGTTTCTATTTGTTACTTGGAAATGGTTCACATAATTTTCCCTGAGAAGTGAGAACATTTTTCAATGAGGCCCTGCCTCTCAGTATGAATTTGTATCTGAAGATCTTAGGGACGTTCTGCCTGTGCTTCGACTTCTCTTACTCTTGGAAACCCTTGAAGTAGTGCATTAAGAAGTCTTATCTTTTTGTTTTGTTAATGCCTTCCTATATCAAGGCTCTGTTTGTTTTTCCAAAGAAATTTTTTATAGGAAAATCTCATCTTATATATGAAAAAAGGACTATTATATATCTTTATATCTTATAATTAAAAAAATAATTTCTAAAGTTATGATAGAAGAGAAAAACAACTTCCTTTTCAGAGAGGAAGTTGTCTTCCACTAAATTCATTACCTTTAATATTAAATATATCAATCATTTTTCATTATATTGGTAGTTTATAACTATATTTTTATGAAAGATATTTTTCATCAAAACAAACAGAGCATAAATAAGTCAGAGGTAGTCATGTTGACATGAGTTTCTTCCTAAAATCTGTATTTCATATCAGGAATCTGTGATTGCATTGGTGCCAATGGTCGTCGATCTTGTTGGTGATCGAGGGATACCTGTGATTGCAGCTGGTGGCATTGTGGATGCACGTGGTTATGTTGCTGCTCTGGCTCTTGGTGCTCAAGGCATCTGTTTAGGCACTAGGTTTGAAATATGTTATTCTATTGAAAAGCTTCTTCTCATATTTTGACACAGATAATTAGCATGCATGTACAGACAGGCCCTACCTACAGAATGATAAATCACACAATTTAATCCTTCTGTGAATCCATTTTGAGTTCAAAATTTGCACAGTATACCCAAAATGTCATATGTTCTCTGGAGAAAGTGTCAACTTATGACTGAATGTTTTCATGGCTAAATTGTCACGGAACTGAAGTTTATTCTCTGGTGTTTCTGCTCTTGCTATTTGAAATTCATTTTCATGCTTATCTAGTGTATAAACAAAAAAATTCTTGGGGACTATCTTGAAGACTTGATGACATGTTGTTGTTACATTTTTTTTTTAATATCTCTTCATGAAAGACAGTTTGAAAAGATGAGATTTATACAACAGTTCCCCACATTATTACTGTTATTCAATTTAAATTTTAATTATTCTTCGTTACAACGCTACTTTCACCTGATTTATGGGTTCATACTAAGAATTTATATGCAGATTTGTTGCAACTCAGGAAAGCTACGCACATCCTGCATACAAAAGGAAGTTAGTTGAACTTGATGAAACCGAGTACACAGATGTCTTTGGTCGGGCAAGATGGCCAGGTGCCCCTCAGCGAGTCCTTCAAACACCCTTCTACACACAATGGAGATTGCTTCCAGCCCACGAAAATGAAGCCAGCCAACCAGTTATTGGTCATTCAAATATCAATGGCATGGTGAGATTTCAGTTTATGCATATTTCATTAGTGATTAGCATATGATTGTGGTTGACTTTAATTTCATCATCCGACAGGAGAAAGAGATTCGCCGTCTTGCAGGTACTGTCCCAAACAAAACTACTACAGGTGATCTTGAGAGCATGGCAATGTATGCTGGCCAAGGTGTTGGTCTCATTAAGGAAATCTTACCTGCTGGTGAGGTGGTTAAGAGGCTAGTTGAGGGGGCCCAGCTTCTGATAAAGCAAAACTTTCAATAGCTTGTCGTGGGAAAAGACTACATACATAAAAAGAACCGGCTTTCACAATGGCCTTCTTGAAGGGCCCCGCAACTTGTGCAAACCAATTCATGGTTTGTGGGACCTTCCCTTTTTATTTGAATGAAAGTCTTTGGGGGCTAGTCTTAATTGTCTCAATAGCAGCCCTTATTCTTAATGAGAGTTAGCATGGCTTGTAAAAGAGAAATAAGGGCATGTGGTCTACGAGAAAAGTTTATTCTAGGCTAAGGTTTGGTTTAACGGGAAATGTCTTGTAAAAATATAATTATAAAGTATTAAAATAAAAGAAAATAATTTAAATATTCAATATTAAATATAAAAAATTTAAAACAAAAAATTTTTAAAAATTTATTTTCTTCTATTGTTATATTTTAGATATTATATTTTTTAATCATAAATTTAAAAAAAAAGTAATATCTATCCATTTATATGTAAGAAAATGAAAATTTCTCTCTTCCGAAAATAAAACGAAATCTGTTTCATATCAAGATTCTGCAATGTAGATTTGCTTGCACATGGCTTCAACTTGAGTCATCATCTATTTATATGTAAAGATAGTTATCTTGTAACGGTATCAATAAAAGAAAGGGAAAACAATAGGATCTTGCCAAGAAGAATTGGTTCACCGGTATATGGTTTCTATTTTATGTCAGTTACATTGTCACCATGTTTGGAATGGCAATTTATTTTTAAATAAATTTCAATTTTAAATAATGTTTAATTTTAAGTAAAGGAAGATTTCATATAATTTTATTTATAATTTCTGTTTTAATTAAATTTATCAAAAATTTCATTAGAATTATTCTCATTTGATCTAAGATACATATTATATAAAAAATTTTACTTTTTTTCTAACATTATATTTATTATAATATTGTCAAAATTTATTTTGTTGCTCGGCGAGAAATAGTTACCAAATTTACCTGCTTCGATTATAATAGGTGTTTTGTGAAATTTATGTGTTAGAAATTATACTTTTTAATTTTAAAGAGAATTACTTTTTTCTATTAATTAAGAAAAAATATGCATTATAGTTTAGCCTATGAAAATTTCTCACTTCAAAATGGCAATTTCTTAGATACATAAAATGTAATATATGGAGCTATTTTAATTTTTTAAATATTAAATTATTTATAAATTTTAATAAGTGTAGTAATTATAGTTATAATTGTTGCATTTGATTATCCAAATGATTAGATGATTGTATTTCCATTAGGGGTGGGCAAATTTCGATTTCGGTCGGTTTCGATTTGCAAATCAATTAGTCATTTTAAACCGATTGTCTCCTTAAATATACCATAACCGACCGAAATCATTACTCAAATTGTTATTAATCGAATTAATCGGTTACAAACGGTTAAAAATGGTTTAAAATAGCTAATCATTTCAATTTTTTTTCTAGCACGTAGAAAAATTTACAAGTCTTTTATCTTTTGACATTTCAAATAAAATATAAGAAAATTAACAACTTAGAATGAATTTTGTCTAATTTTTATACCTCAGCACTTATATTTTATTTGAAATTTGATGAGACAGAGTTAGATTTCAATAAATGTAAGTTATTTTTTGTAAGAAGGAGATATTTGAGAGCAAAATTTTAAAATTGAAAAATGGCTTGTAAAGGCTGAGGGAATGAAGGGATAAATAATAAATAACCTTAAAATGCACCATATAAAATAAATTCTTATACGTTACAATAATTCAGTCGGTTATGGTTTAATATGATTGAAAATTTTCAAACCCGTAACCGATCGAAACAAACCAAAAGCAAATAATAATTATTCGAATCTAACCATTTATTATAATAAACCAATTTAAGCCGATCGAATGTAAAACAGTTCGGTCGGTTTAAATCGATTTGTAACATTTTGCCCACTTCTAATTTCCATGAATCTCATACCAATTAAAGGTTAGATAAAAGATTTGTGATAAATTGAGATTAACAAAAAAATTCATAAAAATATTGAGGGTTTACTTATTAGATACAATAAACAATTGCAATTATTATATTGAATCAAGACTCGTAAATATTATAAAATAATTTTATATAAAACATAATGCGTACCCAATGACAAATCCAAATTTTTTTTCTTAAAGGTGGGTAATTGAAAGTTTTTTTTCAACGGGATCCCCCGAACCAAAACATTTTATTTTTTTTAAACTGTTTTTTGGAATGTTTTATTCTTGTAGTTGATAAAGACATTTTACAATATAACCTCTCAATTTCACGATAATTATTAATTAGGATAATAATCTAAGATTTACAATCATTGATAGGTTTTTAAAATTAAATTGTAAGAATTTTTTGTTGGAGGAGAAGCGCAGCCTAATTGAATTATTTTTTTGTTGTTTTTCCTTTGACAATTTTTCAATAATTAAAAGAAATGAAATTCATAAATGTGTGAGATATTTATTAAAAAAATCCAATATAGGAAAATTCAATCCATAAATCTTCATTCAATATCAGAAAATGCCAATATTAATCAAAATAAAAAGAAAGTAGCACGCACTCACTTGATTAATAAAATTTTTAAAATTATAATATTTAATAGCAAAATTAATGAACATTTTCACAAAATTAATGCATCAGATTATTAACACACACCTGATTAAAAATATTGGAAAAAATTAAAATAATAAATAATAAAAAAGATATTGAATAAAAAATTTATTAATAAATAATGTTCATTATATTTTTTTCTCTTTAAAAATGAATAAAGTATTTTTTATTCACATAATTTTATACTTACAGTTTAGCAGTCTACTAGTAGTACTAATTAAAAATTAAATTTTTTTATTATTATAAAAGTAATTTTGAATTTCATTGAGCGCACTGTAAAATTTTATTATTGAAGATATTTTCCGTCTGCCATAAATGCTTGTCGCGCACGGACGGCTGTCGTACTGTTTTTGCCGTGTGGGGAAAGTTGTACATTTAATATTGGGTACGACAAAAGCACGTTAACGTCCTAAATATTGATTGATTTTGTTGCATCTCACCTTCCGCATCCTCGTTCGCCCCGTTGTGGGACCTAGAACTTTTAGACACAAACAAACTATTCTCTTTATTCTTATTTACTTGTAACAATTAGTTAATTTTATATATATTAAAAAAATAATTTAATTTATTTATTTATAATAAAATTTAAAATTATTTTTATATAAAATTTAAAATAATTAAAAATATAAAATAATAAATATAAATTAATTGAAAAATATAAAATAATGAGATATTTATTAATAAAAAAATAAATTTAAAAATATTTAATATTTTATTAAAATTTTATATTGATAAATAAATTTTTTTTTACGACAAATAAAAAAAAAAGAGTATATCTCAAAGAGCTTTGCCTGTCGCAAAGAAACTGAGTCCATTTCAAAGAGCTCTACGAAGAAACACAAAAATTTTTATAGTCAAAATTAATAATTTTATTTTTAAAATTATAAAGTATTAGCAAGATATTTATTAAATTATATAAAATTATTATTTTATTTTTTATAATAATTTATATATAATATCATCTTTTTATATAAATAATTTTATTTTAAATAATATAATTAAAGAATAAAATTGCATATATAAATTATTATTTAAAAATTAAAATTATAATTTTATATGATTCATGGAATATTTTATCAACGTTTTATAATTTTAAGGACAAAATTTAATGTTGTTAAACTTTTACAAAGTATATAGTAATACTTATAAGCCTTGATTCCTCCCTAGAAATGACTTATATGATAAATAATTTATTTGGTATAGTAAGAGAATCAATAATTATCGATAAATTTAAATGTATATTGTGATTTTATGTTTAATATAACTATTAATAATAATTAATATAGAAATTTTAGTGAGAGAATTGATGTTAAATATTTTTAGTGAAGAAAAAAACAATTAAGAATTTCCCCGCTGACAACGTAGGGACGCTGCCATTTTTGCACAGTTTGTATAATTTATCACAATTGTACAAGTCTGCATGTGGTTCACGAAAAGTACTTGGTTCCACTAAAATAATCCAACTGTGAAGCATCGCGTAGAAAGAAGTTAGGAGAGAAAGAAGTTGAGGGGGAGAGAGAAATAGGAAGAAAAAAATATTTTTTTTGTATTGTTTGGAAAGGGAGAAGTTAGAAGAGAAAAAAATTAGGAGAGAAATAATTTCTTTTGTTTGGAAAGGAAGAAATTAAGAAAGAAAAAAATTATATTTTTATAAAATAATTTTTGTACTCTTACATAATATATAAACTCAAGTGTATACTTTAAATTTTATATTTTTAAAAAATAAAATTTTAATTATTAAATTAAAGATCATATTAACAATAAATCTAATAAAACTAATAATTAACAATAAATCTAAATTAAATTCCATCTTTTATTTTCAATAGTACAAAACCGTCATCTCCGACAGCTAGTCCACTGCTTCCACCTCCTTCCACACGGTAACTTCCCAGGCTACCACTATCTTCCAAGGTCAACTCCATCTGGCTTTCTTCATCTTCACCTCCAAAAACATCAGAAGTAGCCTCACCCAGGCTTTCTTTCGTAGTTGCTGTTTCACGAACTTTTGGCGCACGGGACAGACACGAAACTGGCACACAAATCAATGAGGGCAGCCGATGTCTAAATGAAGAAAAAAGTCCCAACTTCTTCTCACTTCTCTCCATTTTTGGGGAGAAGTGTCCTTGTTGTAGATTGGTGGGACTCACCGGACTTATTTCTTTGTCATTTTTTGTCTGCCGTTCTAAACGAGTGAATTCTGAAACTTCTCTTCTAATTTTTATCGCTCCACTTCCTTCCTCTCTGATTTCTGTCATTCCAAACAAGAGTTTAGGAAATGATTTCCCAAAACGTCACTATCCTATCCATCGATGCAGTCCAGTACTATACATGATAATTAATAAATAATTAAACTAGTAGTAATTAATATAGAATCGTATCAAAAGAGAACTCGGATTGCCGATAACGGATTGGGCATCTACAAGTCAAGTCTTATCATTAATTACCATTAGAAAAAAGAGAATAGAGAATAGAGACGACCAACATTAATTACTTTTCATATTTATTCCATAAATTTATTAAAGCATTTTGAAAAACTTTTCACCTTTTTTATTAATTATAGATTAATACTCTTTTATATTAAATTTATAATTTTTAAAATAAAGTTACATCGAATGTTACTAAGCCAACTAACCACTTTGATGGTATTAAAGAAATGTCAGATGACGTGTACACAGATATTATTTAAATGCTATAAAAACCAGCATGTGCCTTTCCTGAAGGGGGCAAAATTTTGTCGGCCTTTAATCATGTACTTCTGCGGTCCACCGCTTATTGAAAGTATTAAATGATTTCATTTGATTCAAAAGTCATTTTTGGATAGATTCCCGGTGACAAACAGTATTATATTTTTTAATTGTTTCAAGAAAATTAAAATTATGTCTTTAATATGTTTAAATTAACTAAATATATTAATACAATCTTTTTAATGAAGAAACTTTTACTTATTCAATGATTATACAAATTTTATGCTTTGAATCAATGAAACATTGTTAACAATTAAACAAGAATTGGTTGAAGAATTGAATATTTCATCAATCAACGAAATGATAATATTTTGATGACTCAAGGCACATAACTTGTGTGCCTATTGGGCAAGCAATAAATTTCTCTTTTGTTAAAATATAATTTTTTTTGTATAAAATGAAATAATTTTGTGATTGATTACAAATTAATATATAATATAATATTATAATTTTTATTTATAATTTTTTAAAAAATATATAACTTAATAAAAGAATTAATTAAGTGAATATAAATATTAATAATAAATTTTTATTTTATTTAATAATTTAATAATTTAATTTCTAAATTATATTAAGAGAGGTAAAATTCAATTACTTATGCATTTTTTATTTTTCCATTCATAACATATGTCAAATCAATCTCCGCTATGGGTTAAAAGTTAAAACTTAAAAATAAAACATATGATTTATATTAGAATATAGATAAAATGATTTGATGTGACTATTAGGTTATAATTTCATTATGATAAAATGCTGTCGGCAGTTGGCGAGAATACACAAAAGTCCCCATATATGATGACAAAAGTTCACTTATATAATCGATTCTCACTCTAATTTGTAGAAAAAGAGCAAAAATAGAGACAGTAAAAATCTCATATTATCTTTGAAAAAAATCCTTATTCAAAACTCAACAGATAACCTTAAAATTTTTATCAAAAATATCAAAATAAAAAATAACAAAAACACATACTACCTTTTTCAAACCCATTACACATGAAATTAGAAAAAAAAATTAGTGAAATAAAAATGAAAATAAATACAAATACAGTAAAATTATTGACATAAATTCATTTAAATTGCTCCAGTTTCATAATAATAATAATAATAATAATAATAATAATAATAATAATAGCAAGAGGTTTGATGTGAATATTAGTCTATAACGTTGCCGTGATAAAATGATGCTGCAAATTAGCATTTTTTGAGGTAATGGATACTGAGAACCCCGAATATATGACGACAAAAATTCATATATTACATATTGAGTAATAAAAATTCCGTATTAATTATGAAAAATTTTTATTTTCAAACTTAAAAAATAATTTTTCAAAGATTATCAAACATGTCAAAATAAAAAATTACCAAAATAACATTTGTTGCCTGCCTGTGCTTCAAATCCATTGGACAAACATTATGTAATTAAATAAAAAGGAAAATCGGGAATGGGAAAAAAAAATAAAGAGAGATAATGCAGAAAATTTTAAATATAAATTCATCTAAATTGTACTCATTTTATATTATATATATAAGGGATATATATTATCTTATATCGTATTATTTATTTGTTTATATAATATAAAAGAAGGAAGAAAAAGGGGAAAAAAGAAAAAAATTGATAGTATGTGATAGATCACCCTTCGACAAGAAAATCAGAAATATTGTATTCCCGTATGACAAGTGAGAAAAGGAAAATACTCTAGCTAATATACTAAATTAGCTATACTATGTGTATTGAAAATAACATTTAAAATTAAATTTTAAATATAAATTAATAGTTATTATTAAATATAGATTGGTAAATCAAATTTATAAAATTTAATTTAATAAGTATAAAAAAATTTTGAATTTTAATTTTCGATTCCTTTCTGATACAGAAGATAAATTTGATACTACTGCTGGATTATATTCCTTTAAGGCAATGCATGGAACAACTCCAGAAGCCGAACAAACTTTTTTTAGTCAACGAGTGAACAATTCAAGTAATATTATCATACATCATCTCGAAAAGAAAATCAACCACATACTTGACCCAGCAGAATCACAAGGACTTTTAATTCAAAAGAAGCCAATAAATTGATCACAAGAACGCATTACTCATTAAAAGTACGAAACATGTTAAGAAAAAAAAAAAAAGGAACAATGCTCAGAAAGTTGGCATTTGATCTAATCTTGTTTCAGCATCACATCCTTAATCAGTTTGTCCAAATTCATGTACGAAGAACCACCCGGCCTAGTAACCTCCTCTGCCTTCTTCTTCCAATCTATGATCCTCCGCTTCATCTTTTTCCCTTTCTCCCCCACCACTAATTCATTTACAAGCTTAGCAACCTCTGCTCTCTTCACATTTGTATCAATTTCCATCCCAATTCCCCATTCATTGCAAGAATATTTGCAGTTAGTTTGCTGATCCGCAAAAAACGGCCAACACACCATTGGCACTCCTGCACACACACTTTCAGTGGTTGAATTCCATCCACAATGAGTCAAGAACCCTCCAATCGAAGGGTGGTTCAGCACTTGTTCTTGTGGACACCAACTTGCTATTAGGCCCCTTTCTTTAGTCTCATTGACGAATTCCGGCGACAAAATCACCGATCCGCCGTTGACAAGATCAGGCCTAATTATCCACAAAAAAGGTCTTTTGCTGTTGGCTAGACCCCATGCAAACTCAAAGAGTTGTTCCGGTGTCATAACTGTGATACTACCAAAATTCACATAAGCTACAGATTCTGGTTCTTTGGATTCAAGCCATTGGAGGCACTCAATTTCTTCTTCCCAAAGATTGGAACCTACTGAGGATAGGTTCTTCAATGGATTTTGATTGATAAATGAAGGGAAAGGGCCAATGGTGTAAAGAGGAGGAGTATACATAGAAGACAGAACATTAACCACTTCACCCTCAAATTCATCAAATGTGTTGATAACAATGGCTGAGGCTCTATGTGCTCTGTCAAACTCAGCAATGACAAATTTCAACATTAAGTCATTTGGATCTGTTGTCCTTACAAAGCTAGGGAGGTCCTTCAATCTGATATTTTTCATTCCTGGAATCCAATCTATTTCCATGTCCAAATACCCATTTGTGAAACAACTTTTATCTGCATGTCAGAATCACAAAAGCTAATATTCTACTCCGCATTAATTCTCTCACATTTGCACACAAGGCAGAGAGTGAGTTTGATTCAGATTGTGTCACGAGTACGGAAGTGAGTGAGAGATGGACATAAAACAACATTACATTACAATAAGTATATATAATGAAGATCAACATAAATTTAGTACCTTTTAGTGGTATAAGACCTTTATCAATCAGATTCCTATAGTGGGCAGCACCAAGGAATGAACAGGCACTAGCAGGATAGAGAAGCACAATGGGGATACCAATTTCTTCAGCAGCATGGACAGTGAAGCTCATGAAAAGATCAGAAACAAGGCAAGTGACCGGAGGGACAAGACCAGCAGACGCAGAATCCTTAAGCTTATCAAGAAGGCGGCGGAAGGGGCCGAGGCAGTTGTTGGTGGTGGAGTCACAAAGGGAGGGAATATCCTGGGTGGCATCAGGATTCATGGGCGGAGGAAGGCCGTCCGGGATGGTTTCGAACCGGAAATCTGGCAGGCCGTCGAGGGCGGTGGGACCCCTGGAATTGAGCAGGCGTTTGGCGTTGAACTCTGTGTGGACGAAGGTTATGTGGAAGCCTTTGGAGTGAAGCAGCTTGGCCAATTTGAACGTTGGGTTTATGTGGCCTTGTGCTGGAAATGGGATCAAGACGGCATGAGGCTTCATCTCGGAATCTCAAACTTCTAATGCTTTTCTGGCTTTGGGTGATGTCTAACTATGTGGTTGGGAAACATGAAGAAGACTCTGCTTAAAGGCAAGACCACTGTAGTAGTGGTCTGACTCTTCCCTGAATTTGACTTGAAAATTCATTCAACAATATTGTAATTTTTGGGAATTCTATGTTAACCCTTTCAGACATATGCCAATATGGATAAATCTAAATCATTAAATGAGTTGATCAAGTTAATGATCTCATTCATCTAATAACTTACATTTTATTATATACCCACGGGTTTGAAACTTATGGGGTAACATAAAAAGTATTTGTAATTTTTTATATTGAAATGATTTTATAAGTTTTTAAAATTTCTTAAAATTAAAAAAGATTTGCCATACTTTTTGGAATTTTTAAGAGATGCGTATATGTGTTCTTTTTTTTTTTTTAGTTTCTCATTTTACATATTTTAATTTATATATATATGTTGAATACTTTTTATTTGATGTATTATAAGTTATAATTTGTAATATTATTTTAGAAACTTTTTGTTATGCCGAAGTTAGTAAATGAATATTAAAAAAATTATTTAGATCAACAAAAATGTTATAAATATAAAAATAAGGATAAAAAGTTAAATTATAAATTTTTTATATTGATTGAATTGAATTTTAAAATTTATCCCATTATTTTATATTTAATAATCGCACTTAATTTGAATTTAGAAATCAATTTCGAATTTCATTTTTTTATATATATAATATTACCATTCATGTGGACATGCAGAATTTGTACATAATATTTATGTATTATTAATCAGGGAGAACTATTTATATCTTAAAAAATTATTTGGTAAATAAAATTTATTAAACAGAATTTTTATATAATTTTCTTTAATTTATTAATTAATAACATTAATAAATTATAATAATTAATTAATAATATGATTAAAGGAATATAATTATTAAAATATTTTATAAAATTAATGAAGTTAATAAATTAATTTTTATTAATTAAATGAATATAATACTGACGCGATCTAACAATGTAAAAGTAAAACTATCATCATCGTACCTTCAAAAAAATGACGGAGCTACTTTCTAAATAACTCCATCCTTTCTTCACAGAGCACTTGAAAAAAATGTGATGTCATTAAGTGACTCCATCTCACAAAGATATGTAATAATATTATATTTGAAAATAGTATTACCTGCAAGGTTACACGGTATAAAGAGCCAAAAATAAAAATTGAGTTACTCATAATAATTCATAGTAACTCCATCCTATCTCTTAGGCCTATAAAATAATTTTTGAAAAAAATTATAATATATTACTAATTAAATAATATATTAATATATTATTAAATTTGATTATATATTAAATTTATTTTTTTAAAAATTAAATTTTATATATTTTATGATTATATATTAATAATTAAATTTAATAATATATTAATATATTAATTAATGAATTATATATCATAAAATTCTTCAATAATTTTATATGCATAAAAAGTTTGAAAACGTGAGAGTTACTTAAAGTAATTCCATTCTAAGGAAATGACGGTATTGGATATAATTTTACTTTTTTTTTTTTAAAGCAACTTTCAAAGTAGGTGATACTTATGGTGTAAATGAGAAATATAGTCTGGGCCATATGTATAACTTGTGAGACCCACATATTATATAATTTGACCCCGCAATTTCTTGAAAATATGAAATGTCCCTTGAAGTATTAGTCAGACACGTTTAATTGGGGATCATCTCCAGTCGATCTTCTATTAATAAGCGCCAAAGTATAGCCCCATTGGAAGGTTGACTATGTGGAACTCATGCCGTAGCCCAATCTTGGGGTTGGAGATCTGGTATGCACAATACGACAATTTGAATTTAATAATATTACTCTTAATTTTTATTTTCACACCCTTTTAAATAAATTTATTTTCCTAATAAATGCTATAATTTAAAAAATAAACAATACTTAAATTACATGTGAATATAATATTTTATATGATATAATTCTTAATCTTCACTTTCATATTCATATTTGCATGAGAAGGTGTTAGCAATTTCTATTATTTTTATTGGATGAAAAATTGTCTTATTAATTTAAAGATAATTAAATAATTAATAGCATTGTAGTCATTTTGCCACTATTATTACTATATATTTGATTGCATGAAATGAAATGTAATGAGAATAAGAATAAGAATGAAAATGAAATAAAATGACCGTTATATAATTATATTTGGTATGATAAGGAATGAAATAAGCACTCTGTTCTATTTTTATATTTGGTACAATAAAATCTTAATGGAATGAAATAAAAAAATATTATCAATGATTATAACACCCTTAAATAAAGATGATTAACAAGTGGTTAAAAATGGTTACGGAAGTTTTTTAAACTGATCAAAATTAATCGATTAACATTAATTTTGAACCATTAAACTGAATAGTAGTGCCCAACCAAACTTAACCGATAGAGTCGGTTTTGGTCAATTAAACACGAGTACCAATAGTTGAAACTTAGGAAATTGAAGCGCACACAAACAACAATGTTCCAATGTTGAAAAGTGGCTAGAACTACCAATAACCTTGCTTCATTGCAATGATACAATAGTAAATAGTGTTAAAAAAATAACGAAGCATTAAATCCAAAAATATAATAATTAAATATGAAATTTCACTTTCATTAAACATACTGAAACTCCAAAGTTTGAGAGTTTCATTCACAATTAGGATGAATACATCAAATAGTGTTAAAAAATTCAGAATCCATTTTTCTATATTAACACTGACTAGTTGTGCATAAAGACTCACTATCTCGAAAAAGTTCAGATTTTGCCACAACATTGTACTAGTGGTAGAAGGAAGTTATTCAAGCTAATTCAAAATCCTACGTGTGCTTTACTTCTATGTACCTTCTAGCCAAATTTAAATAGGCTAGCAACATCAAAAAATAGTGCTAACCCTATTGCACTATATAATTAAGTTAATGAATCACTCTAACACTAAAAGACCTTTTCAAAAGGTAAAATATATGCAAGTTGCCATAAAACTTCTCAAAAGGTAAAAATTCTTAAGTTGGCAAGTTTGAACTTGCAATTGACATATGCTTTTTACTTTTTTACAGCAATGGTGCCATTTGCTAGTTAATTTTTGCACCATTGTCTAGCTTTAATTAGCCTACAAGGTAAAAAAATATTAAAAATTTGGTTGGACAATAAGAACAACACTTTCACAGTGAACTAGATGCATTTACATTATAGAAAAATTATCTTTTAGTTAATAGCCATAGGTTATAACTGTGACTGTTGTGCCTTTTCTTTATCTTCTTGTCTAACACTATAAGGGCAATTAGTTCCAGATTTACTACCTCTTAGAAATTCAGCTACCACCTCTGAAAGAAAGACAAAAACATTCATTAGTTTTATTGAGATTTTAAAAAAGACTAATTTAAGATTTATAATTACTAATTACTTTTTTCTATATCTTCATAAGCTTGGAAATCATCAGCTACATCAATGTCTTTAAACTCAAACTTTGTGGGTATCAACCAATTCTGAGTACATATTAATGTTTTAGCTGCCTTTGGGGAGAGAGAGCTCCTATAAACATCTAATATATGACCTCTTGTGCTAAATGTAGACTCAGATGCAACAGTAGACATTAGGACAGTCAATACATATCTTGCCATTTTGGAGAGTATATAGAATCTAGATGCATTTAATTTTCACTAAACTAAAACATCATAATTATCATCTTTATCAACATAAGGCTTATTCAAGTACTTCTCTAACTCATTCTTTGCCTTAGTTATATCCTTTTTCTTTAGGTGTGACCTAAAGGCAACACTCGTTACCTTTTAGGCATGGCTTGCAAGTCTAGGATCCATTGGATTTGCTGTATCTCTTAACATGGTTTGTTGGTCTATCCTGCTCCTAATAGGTTATTGATATTCAACTGAATACCATTCATATATCTTTGAGACAAATCTTTAACATTCCTAACGATAGTGCTAACAAGACTTTCTTTATAGATTTCTTCAAAAGACCATGTAATATAAGCTATTTTGTACCTTAGGTTTAAGACATTTGCAATAAAAATTATTGGGTTCATATTTTTAACTTTACCCTAATATTTGTCAAACTTTTCCTTGATTTCATTTGACATGGAAAATAAGGTAGAATCTGTATTACTTTCATATGTCTAGTTCTTTATCTCACTTTGTACAAGTGAAAAATGATTATAAGTAGTATTGGAAGAGACATATAATGAATTAAATAAGGATAAAGTGGCATCATAGAAAAATTTAAGGAATTTGGAGAAAGGCTTTTACATTCTCCCAATCCATATTGGTTGGAATAGCCCCTCTATTTCAAATTCTTGAAAGTACAAGTTGAAGTCTCCATCATTTTCCTCTAACCTTTCAAATGCCTTTTGAAATTTTTAAGTTGCTTAAAGCATTTGGTAGGTTAAATTCCATCTTATAGAGACATTAAAACACATTAAGGATTTAGAAGTGATGTTTTCAGCCTCAATAGCCTTCTTGAACTTTGCTAACCTACTTGAAGATAACCTAACATACCCAATAGCATGTCTTATGGTAGCAATAGAATCAAGGTACTTTTTTAGACCTTTATTCACCACTAAATTGAAGATATGTGCATAATACTACATATGCTTTTTATCTCCATCCAACATCAAATCTTTGCAATTCCTAACTTTCCTTTTTAAGTATGTTATTGCTCCATTATTGGAGCTAGCATTGTCAACTATTGTTGTAAATACATGTTTAAGCCCCCAATCATTTAAGTAAGATTCAATACATTTACTAACTGTTTCACCCCAATGATTAGGACTAACTTGAAAATTAAGGATGCATTTTTGTGATTTTCACTCATTGTCTATAAAGTGTGCAATTAAACACATGTAATTAAGATTTTGTAATGATATCCAACAATCAACAGTTAAACACACCCTTTCACAATCGCTTTTCAACAATGCTTTGAGCCCCTATCCTTCTCTTTCATATAAAACTTAAGGCAATCCATAGTTATGGTATGCCTAGAAGGGACATCTAACTTTAGACAAAGCCTTTTACACATATATTTAAACCCATGCCCTTCCACAACCTTAAAAGGTTGCTCATTATATATGACAAAAAAGGCTATTCTTTTTTTGCATTTTTTCTAGCCAATAATATGGGAAATGGAACTAACTAATTATTTACTAGAAGATATCTTATCAAATTCTAATAATTTTTTACTAGGGTCATTATTAAGTGCATTTGGAGATTTAGGACGCTTCAATATATGAGCAAGCATATTCGTTGTACTGTGTTCTCTATTATCACATAAGAATCGAATGCCATAATGCATACTTTCAACAGTTGGTTCACTAACCTCTTTATTCGACACTTTTTTAAACTATTCCTATGTTGGTGACCTTTTTCTTATTTGAATCCTAGCTTGCTTGTTGGCACTAGGCTTTCTTAACACAACCTTTTTCCTTTTTTTCTTAGGGATAGTAAGGGGCTTTTTACTTACATCTTTTGTAAGTTTCTCACTGCGTGTTGAATCGATATTAATAGCAGTAGGAGGATAACTTGGCACATCAGCATGTAGTTGGCTTGGACTAGCAACTACTACCTCACCAAAATTAGGTTCAATAGGCTTTATACTTGAAATGGAACCTATAAATTGGAAAAAAAATTATTAGATTAGATTTTAACAATCACATAATGCAATATTTCATTTATTTTATTTTATTTTACTTAATATCAAAGCATTTAACTACACCTAATTGAGGACATATGGAACAAGGTGCAAACCAGTGTAGTAGAATGTGCATAACATAACACACAGTAGTATGAAATTTCAAAATGCCCAGACTCATAATGGAAATATGGAATAATATAGAATAACAATAACTAGCAAATAACGTGAAATAATAATTGAATTTGCCCAGACCAAAAATAAAATTTAATAGCAATAACAAAATTTGAAACAAAATTGGAACAACATTAGGAGACATAGTAGACCAAACATGAAAATAGAAGATCTTAATTTGGAACCAATAGATGAAAAATGTAATAAAGCAAAACAGAGATATATAATTGCTTGAGCAAAAAAAAAAAAAAACAACAAATAAAAAAGACGTGAACAAATTAGACTTAAACATAAACAAGCTAACAACTTAACATGAATAAAGTGTGCAGAATAGAGTTGTAAAGTTAGTAAGGATTCAATGAAACCTTTATAATTAAGACATAAGTAGTCAATTAAAGTAGGCAAATTAATAAGTAGGTTCATAGAAACTTAATCGAAAGTGTAGAGGTTAAAATGTTGCTATCTAGTAAAAGAGACAAAGATTACTTAGTATTATTCTTTCAATTGCTAGATTTGATGCTCAAACTAAAGCTAATAGAGAAGTGGAAAGGATCTTCATGGAACTTCTAAATTAGATATATATGCAATGATATTTCTCTTTAGTGTAGTGATATTATTTCTCGATTGTGTTGTGTAATCTCATTTTGTTTTTGACTATTTTAATTAGCTTCAGGCTATTCTATTTAATTTCAACATTTAATTATTCAACTAATTACTTATATAATTTCTTTATTAGATCATGTCCTTCTACGTCTTGGAAGTCGTGATAGCAAAATTGAGTTTCCCTTGCACGATACACAAGGGAAGCAACTTGTATTTCAGGCAATCTTCGTGCATTTCTATATATAAGTTATGACATCTTAGTTCTATAAGTAGTAGTTGATAATTTGTTCTATTTTACAAATCTTTAATGGTTTGCAAGCTAAATGTTCAGTTCTTTACTTTGGACAGGTTTACATAGCTAAAATGAACTTGAGTGATGAGGTGGATTTGGAGGATTATATTTCTTGTCTTGACAAAATAAGTGTTGCTAAGGTGTGTTTATCTTCTTTTTTATAACTTTAACTATGTATATCCTAATTTAGATGAATTTCTCATCATGATAATGGTTGAACTGCTAACATTGATTGTATGCCTATTCTAGAATAGTAATTAAAATACACACACACACACACACACTAGTTCAAGACATGTAGAGTTATGATTAGGTAGTTGAAACAATCAGAAAGAAATAAGATAAAAAATGACATGAAGTGGCATGGAGAGAGTAGTTTATAATTATCGGTAGTTGCTAATACATGAAAACAAGTTAAACAACTTAGAATAGTACAATAGCATGAACACAAAAATGAGTTAAACAACACAAAATAGTAGCATGAATAACTTGGACAATAAAATACAAATTACACACCAAATAGAACATAAATAAAAGCGCTAGAATAGATACAAGATGTAATTAAAGAGCAAAATAGAAAAAAATACTAAAATAGAAATTAATGAACAGAGAAGAATAAGAAAGTGTGAAATAATACCAACAACACAACATAATAATGCAGAATTTCAAAATAGAATTGAAGTGAAATTATAATAAAATTGAACCAATATCTTAATGCAGATTCTTGATAGCCTCCACTTCACAGGCCTTCTTTTTGTCATGATTTAAGGAGATGTTGTAGTGTCAAAGTCAGACAATGGCTTCCTAGCACAAAGTAACATTAGAATCATAGTAAATTCGGTAAGGTAACAATGGAAGATGAAGTTAGAGACTTTGATTTACTTTGCTGGGGTTTGTGTTTATTTCTAATAGAAGAAGAAGAAGATTCAGGAAGTGGGCAAAATTTTAGCAAAATTGACTTTGTATTGTTGTTTATAATTTATCAGTTCTTCACTTCCAAATGACAATGTTTCACTAAAATGTTATAGCCATTTTGGTTTGTTTCAGTTTAAAGCGATTAAATATAAACAAATTGTTATCGATTGAAATACAAAGAATTGCAAGTGAAATTTTCCACCTTCGACCGATGTTGTGATTTTACCCGACCTTAACTGACTAACCTGAGGTCCAATTAGTTAGTTAGGATTGAGTTGTCATTTTCTAATCACCCTTACCCTTAAATTAAAAATAAAAAAGTGTAAAAATTAAAACATTTTTATTTGAAAGATGATAATATTATTTTTATTTATTCATAACTTTTTTATTATGAAACATATAGAGAATTTACATTCAATTGATTAATTTATATATGTATTAAATTATTAAAGTAAATTTAATTTAAGTTTATATTATATTTAAATAAAAAAGATATTAATGGACATATTATATTTATTTATATTGTAACTGAGTGTAGTTAAAAAAATTATAATTTTTAATAGAAAGTATAAATAACTTGATATTTTTTTATTAACTTGATATTTATTTTATATTGATTAATATTGTATATTATTAAAAAATTAAATATAATATATTTAAGAAGAAGTTTGAAATATTTTTCAATTTGAAATATTTTCAAACTTATAATAAAAGTAATATTTTGAAAAATGTGTAAAACTTTAACTGTATTATTAAATAAAAAAGGATAATTTTAAAATTTTAAAAATTTAATAAAGATGATATTATTAAAAATCCAATCCAAAAATGAGAGAATGAGTCATTCAATCACTTTTGTTATGAAATATATATTCTATCATTTGATGAAATGACTATTCCCTATGAAATGAGAATTTTCATTTTATAGTGCTTGCCAAACATATTTTTGAGTCATTCCTTTTTCCATTCTCATTTCTTCCTATTTCATTCTATTCAGTTAAACACATTTTTAATGTCTTAATTTAGTGAGTGCATTTAATATGAGAATGGGACAAATAAATAAAGTTTAATTAAATATTTACAAGTATCAATCTTTCATTAAAATTACTTAAACACCTTTCATCATTTAATTATCATCAATTTAATAGTATGATTTTTTAGTGCAAGTTAAAAATTAGAGGTCTATAACATCCATATTTGGATATCAAGATTAGTAATCACTTTATATAATATTATTCTTTTTAGTGATGCATAAACTTTTCAAGATTACCGCTAAATTCATTACTTTTAACATTGAATATATTAATCATTTTTCATCATCTTGATAGTTTATAATTATACTCTTATGAAAGATATTTTTTATTAAAATAAACGGAGTATAAATTAGTCAAGGTAATCATGTTTAAATGAGTTTCTTCTTGATTTCTGTATTTGATATTAGGAATCTATGATTACATTGGTGCCAATGGTGGTCGATCTTGTTAGTGATTGAGAGATACTTGTGATTGCAACTGGTGGCATTGTGGATACACGTGGTTATGTTGCTAGTTTGGCTCTTGGTACTTAAGGTATCTGTCTAGACATTAGGTTTGAAATATGTCATTCTATTAAAAAGCTTCTCCTTATGTTTTGATATAGATAATTAGCATGCATGTGCAGACAGGCACTACCTATATAATGATAAATCAAACAATTTAATTCTTTTGTGAATCCATTTTGAGTTCAAAATTTGCATAGTTTACCCAAAATGTCATATGTTCTCTAGAAAAGGTGTCAACTTATGACTGAATGTTTTCTTCGCTAGATTGTCATCGAACTAAATTTTATTCTTTGATGTTTCTACTCTTGCTATTAGAAGTTCATTTTCATGCTCACCTAGTGTACAAACAAAAAACTTCATTAGGAAATATATCTTGAAGTCTTGATGACATATTATTATTATTGTTAGCTCTAAGGTTTCATGTGATGAGTTTTGATGATAATAAATGAATGTTATAATAGTATTGTATGTCTTATGCTAAAATGATATATATCATACAAGCTTTAATAAACATACTATATTATGGTTGATGCATATGCTTGATAATATGCTAAAAAAGCTATACTTTATACAGGCATCACTAAGCATATGATTAATCAAAATATATGATATAATGATTATGTATATTCTTATACTAATTTATTATATATATAAATCAGGCATCAATATCTTGATATATTAGATTCAACTAACTATATGGTTTGCAAAATTCATGAACTTATATATAGGAAAGTCCAAGATAAAGAAAAGTGAGTATTAAAATAAAGAAATGGAAGATTATATTATACTTAACTCAAGAATAAGGAAGAAATACAAAAAATAATATGTGATCCAAGTATTGAAAGTTAAGAAGATTAAAGTGTTTGAAAGCTTGGAAGCATCAAGAAAAGTCTAAGGATTTGATTAGTATAGTTTTTCATCTTAAGGCTTGGACTTTCTTGTAAAATAGAGTATTTTATAATATAGAGCTCAAATATGTTTCATAATCTTAGCTTGATCAAAATGTTTTAGGAAGATAGCCCATAATCATGTTTTTATAAGATAGTTTATGGGAATATTTCAAAAATTAATGAGATATGAGGTTTTAATTTTTTTAATTTTGACCTTTAGTGATTGTTTTAAGCATATCTCATAAAATTCTTGTGATTTGATTGTCAAACCTCTTTCATATGAAAATAGACTCAAAGAGCTTTCTAGATACATAACATTTACTTAAAATGATCAATATATGAAAAAGATATGATTTTTTTAAGTTAAGTCCAGAAATTAATTTTCTATAATCTGGTCTTTTCGGAACTTTGCTCATTGCTTTGACTTTATCTTAAAAAATATAAAGGATATGAGCATGAAATTATTTTTATTTGAAAATAAACTTAAATAAATTTCCATACACTGGTCATTTACTTAAAAGGATCAATATATGAAAGAGTTATAAATTTTACAATTTGAGTCTCAAAATCAAATTTTCATAGATTCACTATTTTTGAACTTTGCTCATTATTTTGAATGTATCTCAAAAATTACATTAGATATGAGCACGAAGTTAGTCCCATTTAAAAGTAGACTTAATTAGCTTTTCAACAATAGGTCATTAGCTCAAAACAGACTTAAAATTAAGAAATTATGACATTTTAAAGTTAAGTCTGCATTTCTATTTAGATAAATTAATTCACCAATTGATTCTAAAAATCCAGAGAGTACCTTGGACATCTTGAATCAATTCATCAATCGATTTTGACTGTTTTGGTGCATGAATAATAGCTAGTAATGGCTAGTTTTCATCTTTAACAACCCTAAATATCTATGTTACTCCATAGACTTTCTATATAAGTTAAGAAACATTAAATATAATTAAGAGAGAGCTTGAACTTCAATTGAAAATATTATTTTATATCCTTCTTCATCTAAATCATGATTTGAGCTCAAATTTGTGAAATTCTTCTATTTTTATTGCTTCATTTGTTTTATTCACTCTTTAAGAGAGTATATTTGAGTTAATATTCATCTTGTATCATATTAGAATTGTAAAAGGTGAGGTATCCCTTAGAGAATCATTGAGAGGGTGAGGAATCCCTTGCAAATAGAGATTTTGCTCAAGGAAGAGAAAAAAATTGTAAAGCTTCTTCAAGTACTAATTAAAACTTGAAGGGATAGTGGATTGATACACAAGCTTGGAGAGTGAATGTACACCTTGGTAAGAATATCTAAGGGAGGAACCACTATAAATCCTTGTGTTTAATCTCTCTACTCTATCTCTTTATTATTTCTACACTTGCTCTATTTTTCTTGTTGCATATGCTTTGTTTGTTGATGTCATTTGTTAAATATTTTATTCTTGAATTCTTATGTTAATGCTTGGATGATTAGATGCTCAAAAGAGTTATATATCCATGCACATGCTTCTTAATTATTTTGTCCATGCATAGTTGATAAACCTTTTAAATGAATTGTGCTTCAATGTTAATCTTGTTGGTTCAATAGTTGAAAAAGAAATTAATTTATGCATTGGCTTTTTTATTCTTATTTATGCATAATTAAATAAGTTATTTTGTACATGTGAATTGAATTATTATATCTTAAGTGCAAACATATTTATAAAGCTTTTTTGGAAGTGTTTAAATTAAAATTATTTTTATGACTTCTCAAAATTAAAAGGTTTTTAAAAGAGATTTGAAAAATAAGAAATTTTAAAAATACCTAATTCACCCTTCTCTGGGTGTGAATTGCCAATGCTTATAGTTATTAGATAGTTTGGAAAGATAAGATCTATACAATAGTTCCCCCACATTATTGTTGTTATTTAATTTAGATTTTAATTATTCTTCATTACAATGATATTTTTACCTAATCTATGTGTTCATACTAAGAATTTATATGCAAATTTCTTACAACTCATGAAAGCTACGTTTATCCTACATACAAAAGGAAGTTAATTGAACTTGATGAAATTGATTACATAGATGTATTTAGTTAGGTAAGATGGCCAGGTGCCCTTTAGTGAGTCCTTTAAACACCTTTCTATAAATAATAGAGATTACTTTTAGCCCACAAAAATAAAGCCAGTCAGCTAATTATTAGTCATTCAAATCTCAATGGCATGGTGAGATTTCAATTTGTGCAAATTTCATTAGTGATGTAACATAGGATTGTGTTTGACTTTAATTTCATCATCTAACAAGAGAAAGAGGCTCATCGTTTTGCAAGTATTATCCTAAATAAAACTATTATAAGTGATTTTGAGAGCATGCTAATGTATACTAGCCAAGGTATTAGCCTTATTAAGGAAATCTTATCTGTTACTAGTGAAGTGGTAAAGAAGCTAGTCAAAGGGGCTCAGCTTCTAATAAAGCAAAACTTTCAATAGCTCATCATGAGAAAAGGCTACATACATAAAAAGAATTGGCTTTCATAATGACCTCCTTATATGAAAAAGGAAGGGCCTTAGCCTTTATAATTTGTGCATACTAATTCATGATTTGTGGGGCTTTCTCTTCTTATTTGAATGAAGTCATTGTAGGCTAGTCTTATTGTCTTAGTAGTAGCCTTTATTCTTAGCTTGTGACCTTATACTCATCAATAGCTTATAAAGAAAAAATGAGGATATGTAATCTATAAGAAAAGAAGTTTACTCTAGTCATTGTCTGTTTTAACGAAAAACATTATCCATAAAAATATAATTATAAAATATTAAAATAATAAAAATATTTTTTTTAAAATTTAATTTTTTCTATGATTATATTTTTAAATATTATATTTTTTAATTTTAAAATATAAAAACAAGTAATGCTTATTCATTTACATATAAAGAAATAAAATTATTCTTACAAAAATCTTTTCCAAAAATAAAACAAAATCTATTTCATATTAAGATTCTACAATGTAGATTTGCTTGCATATGGCTCTAACATGAGTTATCATGTATTTATATGTAAAGATAGTCATCTTGTAACAGTATCAATAAAAGAAAGGGAAGAATATGTCATCTTGAATGACTTTTAAAATCAAGTTAACATTTCGATGGGACTTCTCTCTTTATAGAAGAGTATTCTCTTCACTTCTAGTGGTTACCTTTACTACTGCTCTTTAGTTTTTCTAATTTGAATGCATTATATGTTCTCTCATTACTTTCTTGGCAACTTCTGATTAACCTTCCTTCTTTCCTTACTTAGTTGCTGAAACTAGGTAAAAGTATTTATTTCATGGATCTTTTTTAGTGTCTAAAACTATGGGGCAGCCAAGGATGACCCCTATATCTTATACGGAAGTAGACAATCTAGAACTCAAACTTGTACCCTAGCTTAATGCAGTTTCTTCGAAATGCATTCTAGTCAAAAAACTAATCTACCATAAAATTTTGAACAAAGTGGTGGTAAAAAGCATGGTAAGAAAGAGTTGGGGTTTAGAAAATAACCTAACCATTGCAGATCCAGGTCTTAATGTTTATCTCTTTACTTTCCTGGACTAGAAATCTACTAATTAAATTCTTATGAATGCGCCTTGGAACATTATGGGAAATCTCCTCAATCTTAAAACTTGGCCTCCAAAAGATAGTATAGAGGATGTTTAATACCATATGGCTCTTTTTTGGGTGTAAGTACATAATATCCTATTGGAATATCTTTAGGAGGAAAATGCCTATTGCATTGGTCTCAAATTCAGATGCATTTTGGATATTGAAATGCTTACATTGAATGGTTAAGTTTTTCAGACTTTTTTACTTATTTGTATAGAGGTGGATATTTCTAAGCCTCTACCTTTGGGATTTTGGATCCCATGGCTTGGTAATTCTAAAATTTAGGCTTCGTTTAAATACAAAAAAATATAGGATGTGTGTTATGGTTGTGACATTTTAGGGTATGAGCAGCAAGTTTGTAAACAACTATGACTGTATTCATTAGAGGTAGAGCTGCAATAATGCTATGGCCTCTAGATGTGTACTGCTCAAGTAAAACCTTTACAAAAAATATTTCACTTGGCTATAACATAGAGTGTTCAAGATCTTGTTTGATCACCAACTGATCACTTTTTTAATCCCCAGCATATTGACTCCTTGGTATCTTTTTAAGATGTTACCAAATTAGTGAAACAAGTAACACATTTGCTATATTCTACCTAGGTGTTACCTCAACCTTGCACTAGAATATAGGGCCAAGAGATAATCTGTGCAAGTTCGAGTTCCACTACTTTTCCCCTTTCTATTGAAAGTTCTTTTACTAAGGCAGAGCCTTTTCCTCTCATTTTGCCATCAAAGGTTATTAAGGATGTTACAACCATTCAAACAAGTGCAAAAGAGATTCAAGTTCTAAATATCTGTTATTCGCTACACTCTTGTAGGATAGCACTATAGAGCCTCCATAGTTATTCCAAGTCATGACATTGAATATACCATCTAATACACCTACTCTTGTGACAAAGCGTAAATATGGCACTAATAAAGTTAGTGAAGATGAACTCACAACTGGTCATATGAAAAGGGATTCTACATTAAACTTACTAGACTCTTATATAATATTTATATTGGGTGTAACTACATCCCAGACTAATTAACATAAAAAAGTCCATGTGTCCAAGTGGATGGTTAGAGCTCATGCTCAAGCAAGCATATCTTAATTAAACAATATGGCTGATGAGATGGGCCTTATCATGCCCCCAACCTCGCCATGAAGTGCTTACCTTGGAATTATTGAGGCCTTAATAATGCTTTGATAGTTCGGACTCTTAAAACCCTTATCCGCAAGCAATCTCTAGGCTATATATTTTTATGTAATACCAAAGCAAGTGATTCAAGTATGTTAGATATTGGCCGTAAACTAGAATTTCTAGGTCACTACTCTTATCAATCTACCTAATAAAGGGATGGTTTAGCTTTCTTATAAATGATGGAACAAAATGCACAAGTGTAAGAGTTTAATGATCATCTCATTCATGTTTTATTCCCTAGTGAAGGACATTTGGGACAATGGTTTCTTATGTTTATGGCTCTACATATTATGATAACTAACATGCTTTATCGAATCATCTTTATTAGTTACATGCTTAGACTATAGTTCTATGGGTTATAATTGGTGACTTTAATGCTTTACTCCACTTAAGTGATAAGGAGGGTGGTAGACAAGTAGGACGTCTTAATGATCTAGCATTTGTAGAATTTATGAATTTCATAAGAGGAGTGGAAATCAGTTTTCTTGGATATCCATATAGTTAGGATAATGGCTAAATAAATCATGCCAAGATAAGAGAGAGACTTGATTGGGTTATCTACACATCTAATTGGAGACTAATGTTTCCAAGGGCTATAGTGCAATATCTTCTTAGTAATGCCTCTAACCATTCTTTTATTCTTTTGGATACTATCTATGATTGTGATTATCTTCCCAGACTGTTTCATTTCATCTCTACTTAGCTAAGGGAGCCGTTGTACATGGATGTTATTGGAAAAGTTTGGGACATTCCAATTATGGGCTTTCTAGCATTTCAACTTATACATAAAATCCATCATGTACAATAAGCTTTCTCATGTTGGAATAAGTAGGTGTTTGGTTTCTACCATACTAAATTGCAATAGCTTCATAATCAACTTTTTGATGTGATGTTAAAGCCTTTAACTTTGAAAAATAGATTATTTGAACGTAATATCCATTCACAAATCAACAAACAATTAACTTGTCAAAAGGAAATACAGAGTCAAAAATCCAGATTAGTCTAATTGCATAAGGGTGATACCAATTCTTATTTTTATCATCTTGTAATTGTGATCAGGCGGAGAAGGAATTATATAAGTTGTATTTATCCTCATTCTAGTCAATGGCTCATAGATAAAATCCAAATTGCTAAATATTTTATGGATGACTTTTGTAAATTATTCACAATGTCAAATGGTCTAATTTCAGATGAGCTAAATTAATTGTTCCCTTTAATAATCACATCGGAGGATAATGATCTACTTACTAAAATTCCTTCTCCATATGAGATCAAGTCCACCCTTTAGAATATGCCAGACCTTAAATTTCTCAATCCTAATGGAATGGTAATAGTATTTTTTAAGAAAACCTGGTTAATAAGGGGTGCTTAGGTAATTAACATTATGTAACAATTCTTCCTTTCAAGCCGCATGCTATGCGAGCTCAATTCCACATATCTGGTTTTAATTCCAAAGATAACAACTCCCTAAAGTTTTGATAATTTTTGTCCCATTAGTTTATGTAATATAATTTATAAAATCATTTCCAAAATTCTTACTAATAGAATGAGACCTTTACTAAACAAAATCATTTGTCCTACTTAGCTTGCCTTTCTACCTAGAAGATGAATTGTTGAAAATGGCCTTTTATCATATGACATAATTCATACTTTTCATATAAAAAGGAGAAAAGGAAGACTAAGAGGTTTTAAACTGGATATCTAAAAAACATATGATAGACTGGAATAGTCTTTTCTTCTCCAGATTTTATCTCTATTGAGGTTTAGTCTTATATTTATTCAATAGATTTCCCAATGTATCTCAACCTTCTTATTTGTAGTACTATTAAATGGAAGTCCCACTTCTTCCTTTAAACTTTCTCATGGCCTTAGGCAAGGTGATCCAATTTCACCATGCTTATTCATTTTGTGTTCTGAGGTTCTTTCTAGATTACTTTTTCAAGCAGAACAAAATGGCCAGATACATGGAGTCCATATATCTTGCTTAGGTTTAACCACAAGTCACTATATGTTTGCTAATGACATAATTATCTTTACTAGAGCTAACATGGTAGAAGATAGAACTTTGTTGGATATTTTCCTTAAGTATCAGCTCTGGTAAGGTTAACTCATAAATATGAGTAAGTCTAGCATTTTCTTTTCTAGAAATCTAAATTTATCCATTAAGAATAAGTTACTTGAGTCTTTAGGAATAAGATTGGTGCCTTAAGGCAGCAATATTTAGGCATCCCTCTTTTTTTGACTAGATACAAATCCAATAATTTTAAATTCTTAATAGAAAAAGTTTAGAACCATTTAACTAGTTAGAAGAAAAATTGCCTATCATGAGCAAGGAGAGCAATTATGATTTAATCTATTTTAAACTAGATTCCTATATACATAATGTCCATTCTTAAGGTTCTTGATAGCATTTGTCAAAAATTAAATAATTTATGCCATTGTTTTTAGTGGGGTGTGAATGAAAATAAAAAAAAAAAATACTATTTTAGTCTTAAAGCATGGGTTCAACTCTTCTAACCAAAATCCTATAGTGGTTTTGGATTTAAACTTTTCAAAGATATAAATGTTGCTGTACTGGCCAAGTTAACTTGAAAATTAGAAACTGAAAAGGACAAATATTAGGCCAAATGTTTTAAATAGAAATACATTGGCTTGACTAGCCTTTTGTTCAACAATCCTCCTACTAATGGATTTTGGGCCTAACAAGGAATATATGAAGGGATCCAATATATTCGAAAGGAAGCCTATTATTTAGTCAATTCGAGATCATCTATTCATGTGTTATTTAATAGTTGGGTAGTGGACTGGGATAACTTTGTTTTATGACTTAAGGGGGGAGTGGCACATGATGGTACGCTATTAGTCAAGGATCTCATGCAACCAAATGGAAAGGAGTGGAACGTGCATGGTATTCAATGACTATTCCTCCTTGTAAATGTCAACCACATTCTTAATACTCCTATTTTTTAAAACCATAATGATACTCTAATTTGGACTCCCATTACCAATGAACAGTTTTCCACCAAATCAATATATAAGACAATTATTTAACTTAGACTATCCCCCAATCCTCCCAAAATGTGGCAACGTCTATGAGACCTAGCAATTTAACATCACCTGAAGAATGTCCTTTGGAGGCATATTAGTGGTGTCTTACTAACTTGTGCATAGATTGACAATTTAACTAAATCTAAGAACATCTTATGTCCTATTTGTCAATTGGAAACTAAAATTGAATTGTATATACTAGAGCATTGTGAGTTAGTTTGAGCTCTTTAGTTTAGGTTCATGGATATCAATATTTTTAGATCAGGGTCTATCTTGATGCAAGAATACATGGAAGCTCTCATCATTGGTAATGGTAAACTATATCCAATGAATGATCCAACCATCATCGACGTATTTGTGCCTTTGTTGTTATTATGCTCAACCATTATTAGGAGGCTCATAATAATTTACTGTTCCATGGTATTACTTTTCATATGAACAGATTGTGCATGAAGATTTCTAATAAGTTGCAGGAAGAAGAGGAATGATTCTAGGGAGAATGCATGGCGAATGCTAGCCCTTAATGGTCTTCTTCAGATTCATCAACCTTACTTGCACATTGGCTACCTCCTTCGTACCACCATATCAAACTCACTGTGGATGCTTCATGGTATGAAGGATATGTAATGGTTGCCATTATTGCTAGAAATTGTGAGGGTGACAATTTTGGCCTTTGGTATGATGTTTGTTCCTGCCCTTCTTCATTGGTTGCAAAACTTCATGCTATCTATAAAGCCCTATTGGTATTTTACAACTTTCAAGATCAAAACATTTTAGTCAAGAGTGATTGCAAGCATGCGATGGATTCTCTTCTTAAAAATTTTCCATGTCCTTAGCATGTTAATTTTGTCATTAAATCTGTGTTAGAGTTGTATAGGTCAATATCTAATGTTAATCTTAGGTGGTGTCCATGTTTTTGTAATATGACTGCGCATGAGGCTGCTAAATGGGTTAAACTTGTAATTGAGAGTGGAACTAGTCATCTGTTTGAACTCCATCCATACATTGCTATAATAATAGCTTAGGACAAAGCCTCTATTTTTACTTAATGCATATCTATCTTTTAGCACAAAAAAAAAAAAAAAAAGAAGAAAAGGAAAACAATAGGATCTTGCCTAGAAGAATTAGTTCATTATTATGTGGTTACTATTTTATGTCAGTTACATTATCACCGTATTTGGAATGGCAAAATATATATTATTTTTAAATAAATTTTAATTTTAAATTCTATTTGATTTTAAGTAAAGGAAGATTTTATATAATTTTATTTATAATTTCTATTTTAATTAGATTTGTGCTATTATAAAATTTATTAAATTTATTAAAGATTTAATTATAATTACTTTCATATGATTTAAAACACATACAATATAATAAGTTTTACTCTTTTTCTAACATATTATTTATCATAATATTATCAAAATTTACTTTACTATTTAGCAAGATATGGTTACCTACTCCGATTATAATAGATATCTTGTGAAATTTATGTGTTAGAAATTATACTTTTTAATTTTAAAGAGATTGAGAAATATAATTACTTTTTTCTATTAATTAAGAAAAAGTATGCATTATAGTTTAGCATATAAAAATTTCTCACTCCAAGATGGCAAATTCTTAGGTATATAAAATGTGATATATAGAGCTATTTTAATTTTTTAAATATTAAATTATTTATAAGTTTTAATAAGCATTGTAATTATAATTATAATTGTTGCATTTAGTTATCCAAATGATTAAATCATTGCATTTTCATGGATCTCATACCAATTAGAAGTTAGATAAAGGATTTGTGATAGATTGAAGTTAATAAAGGATCCATAAAAATATAGAGGATCTATTTATTTAAATTGTTAGATACAATAAATAATTGCAATTACTATATTAAATTAAAACTCATAAATATTATAAAACAAATTTATATAATGCATAACATGTACCCAATGGTATATCCAAAATTTTTTCTTAAGATGGGTACTTGAAATTTTTTTCAACAGTGCTTGTTGGCAGTAACGGATGCCGAACTAAGGCATTTTAATTTTTTTAATTATTTTTTGAGAATGTTTTATTCTTGTAGTTGATAAAGACATTTTATGATACAATTAGAGGTGCAGGTCAAGTGGTCTATTAGAGGTTTAAGGTCTACTCTACTTAAGGCCTAATTTAACATAACTTATTTATCTAAATAAATTAGATTTAGACTAATAAATTAATCTATTTAAATAAATAGGCCAGACTTTTTTTCTTTAGGCTCAATTTATAAGCATATTAGATCGGCCTATTTAATTATAAATATATTTATAAATAATATAATATGATACATGTTATACATACATACATACATACATACATACATACATACATACATACATACATACATACATACATACATACATACATACATACATACATATATATATATATATATATATATATATATATATATATATATATATATATATTATAGGTCTAATTAGGCTATTAGATAATTTTGAGTCTTATAAAAATTTTAATTTATGAGCAAATTTGAAAACCTACATATACAAGGAGACTTTTAAATAAATTAACATGCCAAGTCAAGCTTCTTTGATAGATTAGGCTGAGCCTGAATTTTGGTCTTACATAGACTAATAGGTTAAGTTCAAACCAATTATTTAGAAAAAAGGCCTGGCCTATTTAAGATAAAGTCTAGTTTGATCCAACTCATTTGCATCCCTAAATACAACCTCTCTTCATTTCATGATAATTATTAACTATGATAATAATCTAAGATTTACAATAATTGTCCAAGACCCATTGATAGGTTTTTAAAATTAAATTGTTAGAATGTTTTGTTGGAGGAGAAGCGCAGCCTAATTGAAATTTTCTTTATCGTTGTTCTTTTGGCAAATTTTCAATAATTAAAAGAAATGAAATTTATAAATGCATGAAATATTTATAAAAAAAATATATCCAATATGGGAAAATTCAATCCATAAATCTTTATTCAAAATGCTAATATTGATTAAAATAAAAAAAAGTAGACTCACATTCAATTTATTAATAAAATTTTTAAAATTATTATTTAATAGCAAAATTAATGAACATTTTTATAATAATAACAAAATTAATGCATCAAATTATTCACACATGCCTGGTGAGAAATATTAAAAAAATTAAAATAATAATAATAAAAAGATATTGTATAAAAAATTTATTAATAAATAATGTTCATTATATCTTTTTTCTATTTACAAAAAGCAAAGTTTTTTTAATTCACATATACTTAGTTGATTTTATACTTATAGTTTAGCGGTCCAATAATACTAATTAAAGATTAGAAAATTTTTATTATTGTAAAGGTAATTTTAATTTTTTATGAGTGTACTATAAAATTTTACAGGGAGCGTTATACTTACATATTACATCATACCTTCTGAAATCTTTTAAACTATGTGCCCGTGTGCAATATTCGTGCATCGGCCTTTATGGGTAGCTAGTTATGGATTTCTCCCCGGACACTCATATAATTTTATTCTCAAATGTTAAGCACTAAAGCGCTGAAGATATTCCCTTTATTTAACAATTAATTGATAATTATAATAATTAATTAATTTAATTAATTGATTGTATTATTTATTTAAATAAAAATATTTAATAAAATTAATTATTTATATATAAAATAAATAAAAATATGAATATATTTTATGAATTATTTAAATATTTTTTTATTTTTAATAATTTTTTTATAAATAATATATTATTATAATTTATTATATACTAAATATTTTTTAAAATTAAATTAATATAATTTTTATGATTATTAATTTTTTAAAAAATAATATGAGTGCTTTAGATTTTTTTAGGAAGGATAAAGTTAAAAATATTAAAATTAATTAAGTGTAATTTAAATTTTTTTTTTACAAATTAATCAGTTAACAGTTAATTAAAAATGTTAGTATTATCAAAATTTTCAAATGAATTTTTAAAAAATAATCAGTTAATTTAATTAATTAATTTTTAAATATTCAAATTAAATTAATTAACTAAAAATAATTAAATTAGTCAAAAATTATTTGTCAAATAAGTGCATTTTCCGTCTAACATAAACGCTTCTCGTGCATGAACAGCACTCATTTGTCAAATAAGTCCAGTTTCCAGCTCTCGCAGTGTTTGCCGGTTCGAGAAAGTTGTACGTTTAATATTGGGGAGGAAAGAAGCAGGTGAAATTAACGTACTAAATATTGATTGATGTTGTTGTTGCATCTCAACTTCTGCATCCTCGGTCTCAACTCACCCTGCTGTGTTAGACCCAGTTTTATACCCAAATAAATTAGGTTGATTCAATTAATTATTAATTAATAATTAATTATATTAATTATTTAAATAAATATATTTGATAAAATAATTATTTATAATTTATTATTTGAATATAAAGTAATATATAAGGATATAAGAATTTTTATAAATTATTTGAATATTATTTTATTTTAATATTTTAAAATTTATATATTAATTAGTATATTAAATTTTTTTATAAATAATATATTGTTATAATTTATTATATATTAGATATTTTTTTAATATAATTTTTATAGCTATTAAATTTTCTTTTAAGAAATCAATAATTATGATTATTTAATTTTTATATAAAAATAAATATTATAATTTTTTATAAATTGATAATAGGAGAAATGAGAAAATTGATTAATAATTTTTTTAAAAGGATAAAATAGAAAATACAAAAATTTAATTTTCATGTAAAAATAAATACTAATTTTCATATAAAAATAAATATTATATATTAATAATTTTTTTGTGAAGGATAACATGATAAATATAAAAATTGATCAAGAATAATTTTATCTTTTATCAGATCAGCCAAATCAAAAAGCTATTTCTCTTGAATTTTTGAAAATGACATATGGGCTGATTACCAAATACCAAAATCAGTTAATTTTAATAAATTAATCAGTTGATTTTAGTCAAATTAGCTAAAACTCATCCAATTAATTAACATCCAGACATCTCCTATATCTCAAAAAGTTATGTCTACCGTAAAGAAGCCAAGTGCATTTTAAAGAAACACAAAAAAAATTTATAGTCAAAATTAATAATTTAATTTTTAAAATTATAAAATGTTAGTAAGATATTTATTAAATTATATAAAATTATTATTTTATTTTTGAATAATAATTTTTATATATAATATCATCTTTTTATATAAATAATTTTATTTCTAAATAATATGATTAAAAGATAAAACTATATGTAAGAATTATTATTTAAAAATAAAATTTTAATTTTATATAATTCATAAAATATTCTATCAATGTTTTATAATTTTAAGTACAAAATTAATATTGTCAAACTTTTACAAAATATATAATACTTATAAGCTTGAATTCCTCACTAGAGATATAAGAGAGAAATGACTTATACGACAAAGAGTCTGTATAGTGATAAAATAAATAATTATCGAAAATTTGAATGTATATTATGATTTTATATTTAATATAATTATTAATAATAATTAATATAAAATGTTTTAGTGAAACAATTGATGCTAAATATTTTTAGTAAATAAAAAATTACAATTATATAATCTTTTATTTTTTATGAATTATTTAATTATATTTTTTCTTATTAAAAATATTTACATCACTTATATTTAAAAAAATTAATCACTATTAAAAATTATTTATTTATACATTACAATTAATTCATAATTATTTATTTTATTACTGTACTAAAGAAGCCCAAAACTTACCTGCATCCTATGTAAGATAAGCCAAATCCAGCAATGAGATCGAATAGGATGGAGTGTTTTGATGCTACAAAACTGCCTCTAAAGCCTCACAACTTGCTATTAACGAAAAAACAGCTCCCCTAAAGAAAGAAGAAACAGAGAAAACTAACAAATTCCAAGTAGAAAAAATACAGAGAAAGAAAATAAAAATATCTATCTAAATATCATAACAAAAGAAAATCTTGAAAGGTTAGAAAAATGGATGGCAATCTCTCGAAAAGATCGGTGGTGCTTAGGCCCTCGAACAACTGAAAACTCTGGAAATTTCCAAGTGCTTGGGAAGTTGGAATAACGAAAAATTTAAATCCTCATGCCCTAAACGCACACCTTTAAATTTATGGACACATGCACTAAATAAACTCGTCAAAAACATTTTCCAAGAAAAAATCTTATTTGATAATTAACTAATAGCTGTGATGGTTAATTGATTCAATTAATTGTTAACTAATGATTGATTGTATTATCTGATTTGACTAATTATTTGAATAAGAATATTTAATAAAATTAATTATTTATGATTAGTTGTTTAAATATAAAATGATATATAAGAACATGATTATATTTTATGTATTATTTAAGTATTATTTTATTTTAATATTTTAAATTTTAAATATTAGTTAGTATATTAAATTTTGTTATAAATAATATATTATTATAATTTATTATTAAATTATTAGATTTTCTTAAAATTAAATAATTTTATAAATAATATCATATATTTATTCTTTTTAGTAATTTTTAAAATTATTATAATTTATTATTAAATTATTGGATTTTTTAAAAATTAAATAATTTTTATAAATACTATTATATATTTATTCTATTAAATAATTTTTAAAATTATTATAAATTATTATTAAATTATTAGATATATTATAAATAATATATTATTATATATTCACTCTTTTTTAAAATTAAATTAATATAATTTTTATAATTATTAAATTTTTTAAGAATTTTTTAGAAAGATTAAAATGAAAAATATAAAAATTTATTAAGAATAATTTGATCATTTTGATCATTCAGCTAATTGAAAATGTTATCCCTTTAGCATTTTCAATTTTGGCATTTTGAAAGCAATTAGTTGATTTGATCAGTTAGTTGTCAAATATCAAAATTAGCTAATTGTTAAGTCAATTAATTAATTTTGGTTAAACCAGCTACTAACTAATAGCTATACAAAAAGTTGTTATCCAAACAAGTCCAAAGTTTAGATATATTCCACACACTTGTACATTTGGGATATGCTAATAGTAGTTTTCTTTAAATTTAGATAGTGACTTTTTTAATTCTTAAAATAATTTTTTAATAAGAAGGAAAAGTATTATATATTTTTTTTCATAAACTTTTTATCTAAATTTAAAAAATTTATCAAATTAATATATAAAAATTATTATTAGACAAGTATAATTATAATTTACTTCAAATTTATCATTAGTAGAATTGTAAGATTAATGATCAAAAAGTTCTTGTATGTTGTGATCATAATGCCTATCATTAATTTTATTCAATAAATAAAGATTGATAGTGAGGTTTAGGAGTGTTAAATGAATCACAATTTGTAAAACGATTTCTATCCATCATAAGTTTTGATGGATTTGAATTTCAAAAATTGAGTTCGATTCGAACATGGATAATATGGATATGTTCATGCCCATAAGAGATTTTAATGAATTTAAATCCATTAAAATTAGGTCCATCTTAAATATGGATAATATAGACCAATTCATTGGGAATTCAACTTGTCATAAATCGATGTGTATCTATATGGATTGCCTTATTTGATATGCCTAATTAGCTTTTACTATTTCTAATAACTTATAAATTTAAAAAAATAAAAATTTGATATTAAAAAATTAATAAATAAATAATAAAATTAATAATTATCCTTTATTATAATATTAGAAGTCATTTGATTTATTTTAATAATATAAAAAATTTTATTTTTCAAAAAATAGAAAAAAGATGAGTTGATTAGTTAATTATTATTTAATAAATTAAAAAAAATAAAAATTCTCAAAAAATCCTATTTTCTATAAGGTATGAGAAGTTGCTTACCTAAGTCCTTCTAAATAAGTTTTACTTCTTATGCTACTTATAGAAATTATAAAATTATTCTTATTAAATTTAATTAATAATAATTAAAATTTATTGATTTATATTATAATAATATTAAGAATATAATTATTATTTTATTAATATTTCTTTAAATATTCAAAATTAAAATGAACAAAATATAAAAAGTTACTTCTTGTGAAACATCGCTTTTTATATATTAATTAAATGATTTTGAGTGCTTTTCAAAAAATTTATATAAAATTTTTTAAAAAAATTTAATTTTTTATAACAAATTTTTTATACAAACCAAATGAAGTTGAAGGATTTGAGAATTTCCCCATTTGTAACGTAGTGATGCTGCCATGTTTGCGCAGTTTTGCAAGATAATCCTATTATTTATCACAATTATACATGCGTGCAGCACGTGGGTCACGAGATGTGCTTGTTCCACTAGAAAAATTGAACTACTTCTCAGTGCGATTGTGAGGCATTACATAGAAACTCCCCCCCATTGACTATCTGCTTTTATTTAGTATTTTCAGATCTCTTAGGAAATGATTTTCCAGAACATTATTGTTCGATCCGATCCATCGTTGCAGACGGGAAGTGGAGACATCTACTACAATACATGATAATTAATAAATAATTAAGCTAATAATAATTAATATAAAATCATATCAGAAGACAACTCGGATTGAAAATGAAAGATTATGCATTCACAAATCAAGTTATATCATTGACTAGTAAAAAAGTTTGAGATTTTTTTTTATCCTACAAAAATAATAATAAAAGTAACTAACATTAGTTATTAATTTATCTCGTAAATTTATTAAAACACTCTCAAAAGCTTTTATTTCTTCATTAATCATCAATTGATATTCTATTACGTTAAATTTGTAATTTTTAAGATAAAATTATTTCTTAATATCACTGTAATGGCAACCACTTTGACGATAGTAAAGAAAATTCAGATGATGTGTACACAAAGATGATATTTAATATTGCAATGTGATGCGCAAGCGGGTTGAATTTTAGCATGGAATGAAGATTGCAATTTTTTTTTTCTGCCATTGATCATACACTTCTGCAGTCCATCACTTATTAAAAGTATTAGATGATTTCATTTAATTCAAAAGTCATTTTTGGAAATATAACGGTGACTAATAGTATTATATTTTTTAATTGTTTCAAAAAATTAAAATTATGCCTTTAATATGTTTAAATTAATTAAATATATTAATACAATCTTTGTTATGGAGAAATTTTTACTTGTTCGGTAATTACACAAGTTGTATGTTCTGAATTAATAAAACATTGTCAGCAATTGAAAGAGAATTAGTTAAGAAATTGAATATTTCATTGATTAATCAAATGATAATATTTTAATAACTCAATGTATAAAACTTGTGTGTTTATTGGACAAACAATAAATTTCTCCTTTGATAAAATATACCTTTTTTAGTATAAAATGAAATAATGTTGTGATCGTTTATAAATTAGTATATAGCATAATATTATAATTTTTATTAAAAATTTATACAAAAAATATAATATAATTAAATAATTAATTAATTGAATATAAGTATTAATTTTAAATTTTATTTAATTCAATGATTTGATTTCTAAATTATTTTAGAAGAGTAAAATTCAACTCCCTTAAATTATGATATATTTTTCATTCTTCCGTTCATCATATATATCAAATCTACGGGTTAGAAGTTAAAATTTAAAAATAAAACATATGATTTATATTAGAATATAGATAAAATGACTTGATATGAGCATTAGGTTATAGTTTTATTACAATAAAATGGTGTTGCAAGTCGGCAAGAATACACAAAATTCCACATAGATGATGACAAAAGTTCACATATACTATAAATTCTCACTCTAATTTGTAGAAAAAGAGCAAAAATAGGGAGATTAAAAATCTCATATTATCTATAAAAAAATTACTTATTCCAAACCCAACAGATTACCTTAAAAATTTATCAAAAATATCAACATAAAAAATTACAAAAGCACATACTACCTGTTTCAAACCCGTTACGTATGAAATTAGACAAAAAAATTAGTGAAATAAAAATGAAAATAAATAAAAATGCAGTAAAATTATTGACATATATTCATTTAAATTGCTCCAGTTTTATAATAATAATAATAATAATAATAATAATAATAATAATAATAATAATAATAATAATAATAATAATAATAATATCATATGGTCGTAGTCCTCAAATTATTTAACAATAATAGCGGGAGGTCTGATGTGAATATTAGTCTATGACTTCGCTGTGATAAAATGGTGCTGCAAATTAGCATTTTTAAGATAATGCATACTCAGAACCCCAAATATATGACGACAAAAATTCATATATATTACATATCAAGTAATAAAAATCCATAATAATAATGAAATTTTTTCATTTTTGAACTTTAAAAATAAATTTTAAAAGATTATCAAATATGTCAAAATAAAAAATTACGGAAAAAAAAAACACTTGTTGCCTGCCTGTGCTTCAAATCTATTGGACGATCATAATGTAATCAAATAAAATGGAAAATCAGGAATGAGAAAATAAAAAATAAAGAGAGATAATGCAGTAAAATTTTAAATATAAATTCATCTAAATTATACTCATATATATATATATATATATATATATATATATATTATAAGGGATATATATTATATGATATTATATTTATATTATTTATTTGTTTGTTTGTTCATATAATATAAAAGAAGGAAAGAAAGATAATATCTATGATAAATCACTCTTGGACACCAAAATGAGAAATATTATATTACCATATGACCCAAAAATGAAAATATTTTAGTTAATAGATTGAATTACGAAAATAAAATTTGAAATTAAATTTTAATATAAATTAATAACCGTCGTTTAAGGCTATGGAACAACTTCAGATGCCCAACAAATTTTCTTTAGCCAACCAGTGAACAATTCAAGCAATACAATCATACATAATCTTGAAAAGAAAATCAACCACATACTTGACCCAGCAGAATCACAAGGACTTTTAATTCAAAAGAAGCAAATAAATTGATCACAGGAATACATTCCGCATTAAAAGTACGAAACATGTAAAAGAAAAAAATGCTCAGAAAATTGGCATTTGATCTAATCTTGTTTCAGCATCACATCCTTAATCAGTTTGTCCAAATTCATGTACGAAGAACCACCAGGCCTAGTATCCTCCTCTGCCTTCTTCTTCCAGTCTAGGATCCTCCGCTTCATGTTCTTCCCTTTCTCCCCCACCATTAATTCATTTACAAGCTTAGCAACCTCTGCTCTCTTCACATTTGTATCAATTTCCATCCCAATTCCCCATTCATTGCAAGAATATTTGCAGTTAGTTTGCTGATCCGCAAAAAACGGCCAACACACCATTGGCACTCCTGCACACACACTTTCAGTGGTTGAGTTCCATCCACAATGAGTCAAGAACCCTCCAATCGAAGGGTGGTTCAGCACTTGTTCTTGTGGACACCAACTTGCTATTAGGCCTCTTTCTTTAGTCTCATTGACGAATTCCGGCGACAAAATCACTGATCCGCCGTTGACAAGATCAGGCCTAATTATCCACAAAAAGGTTCTTTTGCTGCTGGCTAAACCCCATGCAAACTCAAAGAGTTGTTCCGGTGTCATAACGGTGATACTTCCAAAATTCACATAAACTACAGATTCTGGTTCTTTGGATTCAAGCCATTGGAGGCACTCAGTTTCTTCTTTCCAAAGATTGGAACCTATTGAGGATAGGTTCTTCAATGGATTTTGATTGATAAATGAAGGGAAAGGGCCAATGGTGTAAAGAGGAGGGGCATACATAGAAGACAGAACATTAACTGCTTCACCCTCAAATTCATCAAATGTGTTGATAACAATGGCTGAGGCTTTATGTGCTCTGTCTAACTCTGCAATGATAAATTTCAACATTAAGTCATTTGGATCTGTTGTCCTTACAAAGCTAGGGAGGTCCTTCAATCTGATATTTTTCATTCCTGGAATCCAATCTATTTCCATGTCCAAATACCCATTTGTGAAACAACTTTCATCTGTATATCAGAATCACAAAAGCTAATTACTTTAAAGCTCCATAATCCATAAAGAATAATCTACTCCACATTAATTCTCTCCCATTTGCACACAAGGCAGAGAGTGAGTTTGATTCAGATTGTATCATGAATACGGAAGTGAGTGAGAGATGGACATAAAACAACATTACATTACAATAAGTATATATAATGAAGATCAACATAAATTTAGTACCTTTTAGTGGTATAAGACCTTTATCAATCAGATTCCTATAGTGGGTAGCACCAAGGAATGAACAGGCACTAGCAGGACAGAGAAGCACAATTGGGATACCAATTTCTTCAGCAGCATGGACAGTGAAGCTCATGAAAAGATCAGAAACAAGGCAAGTGACCGGAGGGACAAGACCAGCAGACGCAGAATCCTTAAGCTTATCAAGAAGGCGGCGGAAGGGGCCGAGGCAGTTGTTGGTGGTGGAGTCACAAAGGGAGGGAATATCCTGGGTGGCATCAGGATTCATGGGCGGAGGAAGGCCGTCCCGGATGGTTTCGAACCGGAAATCCCGCAGGCCGTCGAGGGCGGCGGGACCCCTGGAATTGAGCAGGCGTTGGGCGTTGAACTCTGTGTGGACGAAGGTTATGTGGAAGCCTTTGGAGTGAAGCAGCTTGGCCAATTTGAACGTTGGGTTTATGTGGCCTTGTGCTGGAAATGGGGTCAAGACGGCATGAGGCTTCATTTCGGAATCTCAAACTTCTAATGCTTTTCTGGCTTTGGGTGATGTCTATGTGGGTGTGAAGCATGAAGAAGACTCTGCTTCCGGACATTATAAAGGCAAGACCACAGCACTGTAGTAGTGGTCTGACTCTTCCCTGAATTCGACTTGAAAATTCATTCAACAATATTGTAATTTTTTATATTAAAATGATTTTATAAGTTTTTAAAATTTCTTAAAATTAAAAAATATTTGCCATACTTTTTGGAATTTCTAGGAGATGCTTATATCTGATCTTTTTTTTTTTAAGTTTCTCATTTTACATATTTTAATTTATGGGCTTTGTTACAGTATTCCCACGGATTTTAAATTTTGAATGATGTGATACAATATAAGTTATTGGATGAGATATTTTAAAATTTTTCTTAATTTATATATTTATGTTCAGTACTTTTTATTTTATGTATTATAAGTTATAATTTGTAATATTATTTTAGAAGCTTTTTGTTATGCCGAAGCTAGTAAATGAATATTAAAAAAATTATTTTGATCAACAAAAATGCTATAAATATAAAGTATAAGATCAAAAATTAAGTTTCAAATTTTTTATATCTATTGAATTAAATTTTAAAATTTCTTCCATCATCCTATATGTAATAATAGCACTTAATTTAAATTTAGAATTCAATTTTAAATTTTATTTTATATATATGTATAATATTACCATTCATACAAACATGTAAAATTTGTACATAATATTTATGTATTATTAATCAGCGGGAACTATTTATGTCTTAAAAATTTATTTGGTAAATAAAATTTACTAAATAGATAAATTTTCATAGAATTTTTTAATTTATTAGTTAATAACATCGATGAATTATAATAATTAATTAATAATATGATTAAAGAATATAATTACTAAAACATTTTATAAAATTAATTCAGCTAATAAATTAATTTTTATTGTATTAAAAATTAAATGAATATAATATTCACACGATCTAATACTGTAATGTTGACAGTATCATTAACAAATATAAATATATAAAATCACAATAAATTATGTATGCATACTTTAATGAAGTTATAATTATTTTTGATGATGGTGATAAATAAAGTTACAACCTATTTTACCTCTTAGATTATTCAGATAAGGAGAAGAAAAAATATTTTAGGAGTGGTAATTCTTGTTGTATGTATGAATGATAATCCTGATTTCTTTATTTAATATTAGACTTGTAATAAGAAATTATTAACTATTAAAAGGCTGTAAGTTGGGACTTTTTTCCACATGAGTTTATGCATAATCTAACATATCACAGACTATATACATTGAATTAGGATCCAATTTATTCTATATTTAAAATTAAAATATAAAATTAATTAATTAAATAAATATTTTAATAAATTAATTAATACTAATATGTGTGAACATATCTAATAAATTATTCATTTTATTTTAATATAACATGTAAAACTATCATCACCATCCCTTTAAAAAATGATGGAGCTACGTTCTAAATAACTCCATCCTTTCTTCACAGAGCACCTGAAAAAATGTGATGTCATTACAAAACTCCATCTCTCAGAGCTGACTGCTTTGTTTGGCACATAATTTTTTTAAAATTGATTTCATTTCATTTTAATTGAAATGATTTCAATTTATTTATAAATCAATTCTATTGTTTGAATACTTTATTAAAAATAATAATTTTAATTTATATGTAAATTAATTATTTTATTTAGAATGTATTAAAAAATATATAAAATTTATTTAAAAAGTAAATTTTAATGGTATTATGATAAATATAATATTAGAAAGAGGGTAAATTTTTTATATAAAATATTTTTTTAACCAAATGAAATGAATTCTAGTAAAATCTTGTTAAATTGGATAGATTTTATAATGGCACAAATATAATTAAAATAGAATTTGTAAATGAAATAAAATAAAATGAAACTCCTTTATATTTAAAGTCAAACACCACTTTTTAAAAAATTCATTTGAGAATGAAATGAAATCTTATTTTTAATGTTGACAAACAAAAATTCATTTGAGAATGAAATGAAATCTTATTTTTAATGTTGACAAACAAACAAGGAGCTGATGATATTAATTTCGAAAATAGTATTGCCTGCAATGTTACATGGGGTAAAGAGCCAAAAATAAAAACGTAGTTACTCGTAATAATTCATAATAACTCGATCCTATCTCTTCGGCCTGCAAAATAATTTTGGAAAAAATTTATAATATATTACTGATTAAATGATATATTAATGTAATATTAAATTTAATTGTATATTAATTTTTTTAAAAAATTAAAAATGATATATTTTATAATTAGATATGAATGATTAAATTTAATAATATATTAATATACAAATTAATCAATAATATATCATAAAATTTTTCAATAATTTTATATGAATGAAAAGTTGGAAAGGTGAGATTTATATAAAGGAATTCCATTCTAAGGAAATGACGCTACTGTATATAATTTTACTTTATTTTTTTTTTAACCAACATCGTCTGTAATACAGTAATAGTTTCATAGTAGGTGGTAATTATGGTGTAAATGAGAAATATAGTGCACTCAAGTATGGGCCATATGGCGCAAGGAGATTGGCCCACAGGTATAATATGTGAGACCCACATATTATATAATTTGACCCCGCAATTTCTTCAAAATATGATATGTCCCTTGAAGTATTAATCAGTTGACACGTTTAATTGATGATCATCTCCCTTGATCGTCTATTAATAAGCACCAGAGTAGAGCCCCTGGTGTAAGGTTGGCCATGGGGAACTCATGCCGTAGGCCCATCATCAACGACTATAACACTCTTAAATTAAAAATAAAAGAGTGTAAAAACTAGCATATTTTTATACGAAAGATGATAATATCATTTTTATTTATTTATAACTTTTTTAGTTTGAAACATATAGATAATTTATGTTAAATTGATTAATTTATATATATTAAATTATTAAAATAGATTTAATTTAAGATTATATTATATTCAATTAAAAAAGATATTAATGGACATGTTATATTTATTAATACTATAATTGTAACATTGTTCAAAAATTATAATTGTTTATAGAAAATATAAATAATTTAATATTTATTTTATACCAATTAATATTGTACATTATTAAAAAATTAAATGTAATATATTTAAGGAGAAATTTGAAATATTTTCAAACTTAAAATAAAAGTAATATTTTGAAAAATGTGCAAAACTTCAGCTATGTTATCAAATAAAAGAAGATAATTTTGAAATTTAAAAATTTAATAAAAATAATATTATAAAAAATCTAATTCAAGAATGAGGGAATGAGTTATTTTACCACTTTTGCTATAAATATTTCATTATTTAATGAAATGTCCATTCCTTATGGAATGAGAATTTTCATTTAATATCATATTTTTGAATTATTCCCTTTTTCATTCCCATTTCTTTCTATTCCATTTCATTTAACTAAACACACTCTTAATGTCCTAATTTAGTGACTGCATTTGGTATGAAGATGGGACAAATAAGTGAAGTTCAATTAAATATTTACAAGTATTAATCTTTTATTAAAATTATTTAAATACCTTTCATCATTTAATTATCATCAATTTAATAGTATGATTTTTTAGTGCAAGTAAAAAATTGAAGGTTTATAAATCCATATTTGAATATCAAGATTCGCAATCACTTATATAATATTATTCTTTTCGGTGATGCATAAACTTTGTAAGATTGCTTCCACTGTTCTCTCATTATATTTCATTGATGAATATGAATTGAGTTTCGATGCACTTGCATGTTAGATTCTATGTTTGCTGGTGGATCATTCATTAGTAGGGTCCTCACATCTTCATTTGTCCAAAATGGATATTTTGGGTTCTAGCTATTGCGCAATTTCAAAACTCAACCCTTATCAAAACTCAATAATATTCAGGCAAGTGGGAGTTTGTAGGTCACTCTGTATTTATGTGTTAAAGCATCAAGAACCTTCGTGCCACCTTTGCAGTAGGACCTCATGGATCTCCGTCACTCTTTGATCTCCATCCAAACTGGCAATATTAGCTAATGACACAAGTTCCAAATCCTACTTATGGAGCCATGCAGAGAAATCCCCCATAACTTTACTCACAAATGTTGTGCACCAATGCGTTGAAGATATTTTCCGTAAACATAAATGCTTCTTGTGCATGAACGGCTCTGGCACTGTTTGTACCGTTTGGGAAAGTTGTACATTTAATATTGGGTAGGAAAGAAGCAGGCGAAATTAATGTACTGAATATTGATTGATGTTGTTGCATCTCTCAACTTCCACATCCTCGTTCGCACCTCGCACTGTTGTGGGATTCAAAAATTTTAGACACAAACAAATTATGGAGTGATTTACTTTGTACATGAAGTAACTTTTTGCAGGTGGGATTCAAAAATTTTAGACACAAACAAACTATGGAACGGTTTAATTTATATAAGAAGTAATTTTTTATAGGAAATTAAATTTATAAAAAAAATAATTTCTTATATGAATTTTTTGAAAAGTACACAAAATTATTTATTTGGTATATAGAAAGTAATACTTTCTATAAAATAACTTTATATATTTTGTTTGATTCAATTTTGAATATCGTAAGAAGTATTAACAAAATGATTATTATAATATCAATATTATTATAATATATATTAATAAATTTTAATTATTATTAATTAAATTTAATGAAGATAAATTTATCATTATTTTTATGAATAACATAGGAAGTAAAACTTATTTACGAAGAAGTAAATAAGTAATTTTTTATATTTTGTGAAAAATAATTTTTTTAAAAAGTCTTATTTTTCGTAATTTGCTGAATAATGATTAATCAAACAACATACATCTTTTCTATTTCTCAAAAAAATAGAACTTTCTATACTATTGAGATAAACTAATTGATCTCTTCAAAGAGTTCTATAAAAATTTTATAATCACAATTAATAATTTTATTTTTAAAATTATAAGATGTTGATAAGATATTTATTAAAGTATATAAAATTATAATTTTACTTCTAAACACTAGTTTGCATATATATATATAATATCATCCTCGTATACAAATAATTTCGTTCTTGAATAATACAATTGAAGAATAAAATTGTATATACAAACTATTACTTAAAAATGAAATTACAATTTTATATAATTTATAAACCATTTTAACAATATCCTACAATTTTAAAAACAAAATTTAATGTTGTCAAACTTTTACAAAATATATAATACTTAGAAGTCTAGATTCCTCCTATAAGAGAGAAATGACTTTTGTGACAAAAAGCATTTTTAGTATATAGCAATAGAATAAATGATTATGGATAGATTTGAATTTATATTGTGATTTTATATTCAATTCAACTATTAGTAATAATTGATATAAAGACTTTTAATGAGAGAATTGATATTAAATCCTTTCAGTGAAGAAAAATAATTACAGTTAGAAAATATTTTATCTTTTATGATTTATTTTTTAATTATAATTTTTCTCTTATTAAAAATTTTTACAGCACTTATCTTTTAAAAAAATCAATTAGTACTAAAAATTATATCAAATATAAAATCAGTTTACACATTATAATTAATTAATAAATATTTATTTTATTACTATACTAAATAAGTACAAAACTCACCTGCGTACTATGTAAGATAAGCCAAATCCAGCAATGAGATCGAGTAGGAAAGAGTGTTTCGATGCTACAAAACCGCCTCTAAAGCCTCGCAACTTGCTATTAACAAAAAATGGCTCCCCTGAAGAAGAAGAAAGAGAGAAAACTAACAAATTCCAAGTAGACGCAACACTGAGAAAGAAAATAAAAACATCTAAGTATCATAATAAAAGAAAACGTTGAAAGGTTAAGAAGAGACGACAATCTCTTCGAGAGATCGGTACTGCTTAGACCCTCGAACAGCTCAAAACGGACAAAACCCTCGAAATTTCCAAGTGCTTGGGAAGTTGGAACAATCAGATATTTAAATCCTCATACCCTAAACATACCCCTTTAAAATGTTGGGTTCATGCACTAAACAACTCTTCAAAAACTTTGCCCGTTAGGATCAAGGAAAAGCCTAGATATATATCACACACATATATATTCAGGATACGTTAGTAACAATTTTCTTAAATTTAATAATTTTTTTAATAAGTAATGAAAAATATTATAAATTTTTTATCTAAATTTAAAAATGTTATCATATTAATGTGTACAAGTTATTATCAGATTTTTTTTTTTTAGTATTTCAGATCTCTTAGGAAATGATTTTCCAGAACATTACTGTTCGATCCGTCGTTGCAGACGGGAAGTGGAGACATCTACTACTGTATATGATAATTTATAATTAATTAAGCTAATAATGATAACTACTTGTCGTTTGATTTATACAAAAAATAATTTTTTCTGAGAAATTGATCTTTCTGAAAATTAACTTTTTCTATAAACTTTTCAAAGAACATTTAAAATTGTTTAGTTGCCATATACCCCTTGTTTGGTAAGATTAAAAATAAGATTTTATTTTATTTTTAAATAATTTTTAAAAAAAATTGTATTTGACTTTAAATAAAAAAAATTTATTTCATTTACAATTTTTTTCTTAATTACATTTATATTATCATAAAATTCATCCAATTTAGTAAGGATTTCATTAGAATTCATTTTATTTGACCAAAAAATATTTTATATAAAAGTTTTACTCTCTTTCTAATATTATATTTATCATAATACTATCAAAACCAACTTTTTAATTAAATTTTATATATTTTTTTCAATGAATTTCAAATAAAATAATTAATTTGCAAATGAATTGAAAATATTTCTATTGAAATGAAATAAAATCAATTCTAAAAAAATTACATGCCAAACGAAGCAATAGGAATTAACATTTTCTATGAAGAAATTTTTTATGTTTTATTTAGTTTAACTTTAAATATTTTAAAAAATATTTATAAAATAATTATTATATGATCAATATTATTATAATATAAATTAATAAAATTTAATTATCATTAATTAAATTTAATTATAATAATTTTGTTATTGTATTTATAAATAATATAGGAAGTAGAATTTATCTAAAGGAGAGGTAGGTAAGCAATTTCCTATACTCTATCAAAAGTAAGACTTTTTAGAAAATTCTATTTTCCTTAAATTCTTAAATAATAACTAATTAAATAATTTATTTCTTTATTGTTTCTTAGAAAATAAAAATTTCTATATTATTAAAACGAATCAAATGACTTATTAATATAAAATCATATTAAAAAATAACATAGATTGAAAATAACAAATTTGTATCCACAAATTAAGTTATATCATTAGTAAAGAAATTTGATTTTTTTTTTTTATGAAAAAGAGAGAGTAGGAAAAATTAATAGTGATTACCCTTTTTGTCTTTCGCATAAATTCACCAAAGCGATCTCAAGAATCATTCGTTCCTTCGTTAATTACAAATTAACACTTTTTTATGTCAAATATATGAATGAAGTCATAATTTGGCATCACTAGATTAACTACTTTAATGGCGGTAAAAAATTTTGGGATGATGTATAGACAAAGATATTATTTAATATTGCAATGTGATGCTGAAGCGGCTTGATTTTTAGCATGGAAAATGCTAAAAAACCAGCATGTGTCTGTGCTGAAGCGTACAAATTTTTTTCTGCCATTAACCATATACTTCTGCAGTCCACCACTCAATAAAATTATTAAATGATTTCATTTGATTCAAAAGTCATTTCTGGATGGATTCACGGTGACTAACAGTACTATATTTTTAAATTGTCTCAAGAAAATTAAAATTATGTCTTTAATATGTTTAAATTAATTAAATATATTAATACATTCTTTGTTATGAAGAAATCTTTACTTGTTTAGTGATTACACAAGTTTGCATATTTTGAAGCAATAAAACATTGTCAGCGATTGAATGAGGATTCGTTGAGGAATTGAATATTTCAATTAATGAAATAACAATATTTTAATGACTGGGAGACATAACTTGTATGTCTATTGGGCAAGCAATAAATTTCTCCTTTGTTAAAATATAATTTTCTTAATATAAAATGAAATAATGTTGTGGCCGATTATAAATTAATATATAATATAATATTATAATCCGATTTATATATCTAAAACAACCTTTTATTTTTCCTTTTTTTTATTATTTATTGCTTATGACGTGTAAATTCTTCAGACCTTTTTATTTTCATTTTCCTGCTCATGTCTCTTGCAATTTCTCTGCTATAATAATGGGCCAGTTTTTTGTGGCCATATAATGGGCCAGTTATTGAGTTTCTGTTTTCTTCCTCAGATGGCTCCCCATGGGGAAAAAATCGGAGCTTCTATTCTTTCTTTTATATATATTTGTTTCCTTTTACATAATCCTTTTCTTTATATATATTATTCTTTCATTATATTAAATATATTATTTTTTATTTATTTTATTACATATTTTTATGTACATTTTTGTTATTTACCATTTTAATGTTAATATCATTGAATGGTATAAATATACCACAATGTATTTTATTTTTATTATGAAAATATTTTATATAAATGGAGACTTTTAATTTAATTTAATTACCCAATTACATATTCTAATTTTATTTTTTATATTATTCTAAATCTCATCACTGTTTCACTCTTTTTTTAATTTATTCAGTTGTATGTTTTATTTTTCCTTTTTTTTTGTGGTTAAAGTTGTTATTTACAACTTAAGCACTAATTTTAATAAGAAGTTTATACTTTGCATAAATTTTCAAAATAAATAAAAATATTTAATTGAATTGAAATGCTTAATTACATATTCTATTTTTCACTTTTATATTACTTTATACCTTACTCATTATTTTTTTATTTTTATTTGGTTTACTGTATATTTTTACTTTTTTATATCCATTATTATTTATAATTTAGACATTAATATGACAAAATAGTTTAAATATATCATGAGATATTTAACTTTGTTATATATGTTTAAAATAAGTTAAAATTTTAATATAAAAGATAATAATGGAAATAATTAATTATATATATTATTTAATGAAAATATTTAAAAAAGTCAAACTTATTTTTTAATTTTTTTTCAATATTATCTCAATATTTAAATATTATATTTCAAATTAAATATACACTAATTAAAATTTTATAAATATTTTATAATTCTTGCATTATTTCACCTCCTTTTGTCTACTTTACTGTATTTTTTCATATTTTTTTTTATTTATAGTTTAGACAATAATAACACTAATTATTATAGTTATAATATATTAATATCATTAAGTAGTATAGAAAAAATATAACATATTTTTTATTATTAAAAAACATTTTAATTAAATTAAAATTTATTTGATTGTATCCTTTGTTATATATTCTATTATATATTTTATTTTCAAGCTCTTGCACACTTTCTTTTCTCTTTATTCCTTCTATAGCTTTATAATTTTATGAATTAAGTAATTTTTTTATACATATATATAATTTAGATATTAATATCTACTTCAATGTATATATTTTTTATGCTCACTACTATAAATAATAGTCTATCAATTATATATTTTATTGTTTAAAGATATTCAAAATTTTATATCAAATTTATTTATTTAAATATTTTTCACGTCACTGATAGTATATAAATAACACAATATATTTTATTTTCATTATAAAAATATTTCTTATAAGTTAAAATTTTAATTTAATTTTAATTGAATTGATTAAATACAAATTTTATTTTTAACTCTTATACTTCTTTTTAATACACTAATTGTTTCTCTTCATTTTATATGATCATTGCTTATTTTTTTCTTGTTCTTCTTTTTCCTCATATCCACTCTAATTATTTATAATTCAAAAATTAATTTCACAAACAAATATACATACAACAGAATATATTTTATTTTTGCATAAAATTGTTTTAAATAATTCATAAATATAATTTAATTAAATTCTATTTTTAAGTCTTATGTTACTTTACAACTTATTTCTGTTTGCTTATTCCTTTTTCCAATTTTTTCTACAATTTAAATGTTAATATAACTCAATAGTATAAATATAATAATATATATTTAATTTTATTATAAATCTTTTACATATGTTAGAAAATGAATGTATAAAGTATAAATTGAAATAATTAATTACATATTCTATTTAATAAAAACAATTAAAATTAAAATCAAAATTTCATTTAAATTAAGTCGATGGGCTTTTAATATCAATTTTTTAGCACTATATTTTTTAAAAAAATATGTCTTTGATTGAAAATTTGCTCAACATTTACAAATTGTGAACTACTTTACCTCTTTTTTAACTATTTCATTATACATTTTTCTTTTTTTTTATTTGCTTTTGTTATTTACACTTAAGATCTGACTATCATAGAATAATATAAATAATACAATATAATATTTTTTATAACTTAAATTTCTAATTTAATTGAATTCCTTAGCTACATATTCCATTTTAGTTCTTATATTATTTTATAACCTTTTTATTATTTTTTTAATTTACTCTATTGCATATTTTTTTTCTTTATGACCACTGCTATTGTTTACAATTTAGATACTAATATCATTAAAAGGTGCATGCACAACATGATATACTTATTTTTTTATTAATTTTATTTTAAATAATGTGAGAATATAATTTAATTGAATTAATTAGCTATATATATATATTACATTTTTAATTTAATTTTTATATTACTTTACAACTTATCTATTATTCTTCTTTTTATTTGTTTCATTGTATACTTTTCTTTTTTCTTTTTAATATATTACTATTATTTACCACTAGAAACAAATATTACTATATATAACATGATACATATAATTAATTTTATTATAAATTTTTTAAAAAGTTAAAAATCTAGTTTAGATATTGTTAATCAATGTATATAATTATATATTCTATTTTTAATAAAAATATAAAATTCAAATTCAAATTTATTTAATTAACTAATTTTTTTGATATATTCTTTATATCAATTTTCATGTACTATATTTTAAAACTTCATTTTCAAAAAAGATCTCTCACGAATCATTTTTTTGAAAGATATGTACACAAAATAATTAATTTATTAATCTTAGGAAACTCAAGAGATGTTTTCATTGTACCATTTATAATTCTAATGAAATTTATAGGTACGAAAAGAAGCTATGTCAAATAAAGATTTTTTTATTTGACTATTTTTCAATTCTTAATATCATGTATAAGGACTGCTATCACAAATATGCATCAATTGAAATTTTTAATTTTTATAGTTTACACACTTTTTCTATCTCTTTTTATTTATTTCATCGCATGTTTGTATTTTTTTTCACTTTATATATTTATGACTTAAACAATAATATCATTAAATAGTATTAATATATCATAAAATGTTTTATTACAATTTTTTAATAAATTATAGATTTAATTGAATTATTTTGATACATGTCATGTATTTTAATGCTTATATCATATGTTAAAATTTTTTTAATTTCAAATCTAAATATCTATATCTTCTTAACTACTAAAACAAGCTATTTGTTTTTCTTTTTTTATTATTTTTTGAGATAAGCGTCAGGTTTATGTGAATTTTTTTTCACTGAAACTTCTCATTCTTCTTTTTCTAATAATACCTCTTTTATAAATACTTTTTCTATTATAATTTTGCTACCTTTTTGTAAAGTTTTTTTTGACTTTGTTTTAACTCTTGATGCAAGTTTGTGTATCTTTATATTTTATTTTTTTTCTCATTTTATGTACTTTTATTTTATAAATTTAAATCGTATTATAACTATTATACTGTTTTATATCTCATGCACTGTTTCTTTCTTTCTTTCTTTTTTATATATACTCAATAGCATATTTGTCTTTTAATTTCACTTTTAACTTCATTATTATTTTACAAGTCACATATTATTTTTATCAACTTTATTATATTTTTTAATATCTACTTTTATTATTTATAATTTAACTATATATTTTATTTTTAAATCTTATAATACTTTATAAGTTATTTATTATTTCTCTTCTTTTTATTAATTTATTTTGTTGGATGTTGGTATTTTTCTCTTTTTTCATTTAAATTACCATAATTTGTAAATTTGATATTAATATTACAAAGTAATATAGATATTGCATGATATGTTTAATTTCATTATAAAATTTTAAAATAGAAACCACTAATTGAAATAATTAATCACATATATTATTACTTAATAAAAATATTTAAAAATTAAAATCAAATTTATTTATTTAAAATTTATAAATATTTTCTTGATATCAATTTCTAAGACCATATTTTAAATTAAATATATATTAATTGAGATTTTATTAAAGTTGTTAAATCACACTACTTTACTTCTTTTGGATACTTTATTATATACATTTTTTAAAATTTCATTTCTATTATTTATAATTTAAATGCTAACATCATTGATTAATATAAATATAATATAATTATTTTTTATTATATAATAATGTAAATAAGATAAATATTTATTTTAATTGAATTATTCAATTATATATTCTATATTTAACTCTTATATTATTGAATATAAGAATTACATGCTCTTATTTTTATTTGCTATATTACATATTTTACTTTTTAACTTTTTATATTATCAATCCAATTATTAATGATTTAGATACACACATCAATAAAAATTGTATATATAACGTGACATGTTTTATTTCTATTTTAAATAAATTAAAATTTTAATTCAATTGAAATATCCTATATTTTAATTTTAACTCTTATATTATTATATAATTCACTTATTGTCTCTATTATATATATATATATATATATATATATATATATATATATATATATATATATATATATATATATATATATATATATATATATATATATATATGCCTATTATTATTTATCACTCAAATCCTAATATTACAAAGTATTATAAATATAAAATGATAATTTTAATTTTTTATAAAAACATTTTAAATAAGTTTAAAATTTAATAAAAAATTTTATTTGAAATGATTAATTACATATTCTATTATATAATAAAATATTTAAAAATTAAAATAAATTTATTTATTTATATAATCTTAATACTATTTTGCTATATTTTAAATTATATAAAATATAATGAAGATTTTACCAAGACCACTTCATAATTTACGTACTATTTCATTTTCTATTATTACCTTCTTCAACTTAAATAAATTAAAATTTTAATATAATTAAATTACATGTTACTTTTTAATTTTAACTCTTATATTACTGTATAATTTACTTATTATCTTTCTTCTTTATATATATGTGCATATATATGTGTGTGTGTATGGATAGATTCTATTGCATTTCTTATCTCTATTACTATTGTTTATTACTTAGATGGTAATATTACAAAGTATTATAAATATAAATGATAAATTTAAATTTTTATAAAAATATTTCAAATAGGTTTAAATTCAATAAAAAAATTTTGGTTGAAATAATTTATTAAATATTCTATTATTTAATAAAATATTTTAAAATAAAAATATTTATATTTATTTAAAATGTATTGATATATATTATTTTGCTATATTTTAAAAATTTTAAATTATATAAAATATAATGGAGATTTTATCAAATTTTTATACCGTACACTTTTTGTTATTATCTTTTTCAACTTAGAAATTAATTTATTCAAATATATATTATATTTTTAAATCATATATTATTTAATATTAGAGTCACATCATCTTTTTTTTTTAATATGATCATGTTATTTGTAATTCATAGTTTATATCATTAAAAAGTATAGATACAAATTAACATATTTTATTCTTTTATTTTTTTAAATAATTTAAAATTTTAATTTATTTGAATTACTTAATTACTTATTATAATTTTAACTTTTAAATTACTTTACAACTCACATTATTTTTTTTATTTGTTACATTGTATTTTTTTTTCATATCCATTTCTTTTATCTACAACTTAAATACTAATATCACTAAATGGTATATATGCATGTTTGTGTATGCATATGTGTAATATCTATTTTTATTATAAAAATATTTTAAAAACTTAAAATTTTAATTTGAAATGTATGAGTTGAATTATATTATTAAATGTTTTATTATTAATAAAAATATTAAGAAATTAAAATAAATTTTATTTATTTAAATTTTATTAATATAAATTTTTAGGTACTATATTTTAAATTAAATATGATATTTTACTGTTCACATACTATTATTATTCCTTTTATATTCTTAATTACATATTTTATTTTTTATTTTCCTTTTCATCACTATTCATTACAATTTAGATATGAATATCACTAAATAATATGAATGTAATTTAATTTCTTATTATAAAAATATTAATTTAAAATTTAATTGCATTAAATTACTTAACTAGAAATTATAATTTTTAACTCTTACAATATTGTCTAAAAATTTGTTATTTATAAATTTAAATATATAATTATAAAATAAATATGATAAAGTAAATTTATAAAATTTTATAATATTTATATTATATAATTATTATTCTTATTTTTATATTAGGAAAAAATAATAAATTCCCTTGCATCAACTAATTTTTATTTAAAAAGTTTATAAAAAATCATATAATTTAATAAATTAATTAATTAAATGGATTAAATATTACTTTTAAGTTTTCTTTAATTTAATGATTTGATTTCTAAGTTACATTGGAAGAGGTAAAATCTATCTACCTTAATTCTGAAGGATGTATTTTTCATTCTTCCATTCATAACATATGTCAAATTAAGTCTTTGCCGCGGGTTAGAAATTTAAATTTAAAAATAAAACATATGATATGTATTTGCATGGTAATTATATATATTTTTACTGTTCAATTATTTTGTTAAAATAGAATTTTATATCTTTTGTTGCATTCAAAATTCGATTACTAGTCCTCATGTATATATGTACAATGATGTAATCACTCCTCTAAAAAAAAAATCAATACATATAATAATCAAATAAAGATTTGTAGAATTTTTTCCAAAAAAATTTCATTGTCTATAAATTTTAATATTATTATATATAATTCATTCTTTTTTTGGTAATAATTCGACCCATTTTTTTATTGAATAGTATATCATACATGATAGCACAAAATCGGTTTTGGAGTCAATGCAGCACTAAGTGCTCTAAAAAGTTTGATACTTAGGCCTGTGTTATTGCCCAAATACGAATATGAGCCATATGAGCCATATTCATATTTCACTACGGAGGGCCAAGACTTACAAAAAAATTGGGTCACTTTCGTACTTGTGATTTTTTTTATATCAACTTGCAAATTATTAGTTGGCTCTTTTTGGAATTTCTAAGAGATGCTTGTATCTGTTCTTTTTTTTTTTTTTAAGTTTCTCATTTTACATATCTTAATTTATATATTTATGTTCACTACTTTTTATTTTATGTATTATAAGTTATAATTTGTAATATTATTTTAGAAACTTTTTGTTACGCCAAAGTTAGTAAATGAATATTAAAAAAATTATTCAGGTAAAAAAATGCTATAAATGTAAAAAATAAGACCAAAAATTAAATTTTAATTTTTTTATATATATTAGATAGAATTTTAAAATTTTTTTTCATCATTCTATATTTAATAACAGTGCTTAATTTGAATTTGGAATTCCATTTTAAATTTTATTTTTTTATATATAATATTACTATTCATATGAACATGTAGAATTTCTACATAATATTTTTGTATTATTAATCAACGGGAACTATTTATATCTTAAAAATTTATTTGGTAAATAAAATTTATTAAACAAATAATTTTTTATAGAATTTTTTTGATTTATTAATTAATAACATCAATGAATTATAATAATTAATTAATAATATGATTAAATAAATATAATTACTAATTTTTTTATAAAATTAATAAAGTTAATAAATTAATTTTTATTGAATTAAAAATTAAATGAATATAATACTTAAGCGATCTAACATGTAAAATTATTATCATCCTACCTTTAAAAAATGATTGAGCTACTTTCTAAATAGCTCCATCCTTTCTTCACACAACACTTGAAAAAATGTGATGTCATTAAGTAACTCCATCTTTCAAGGAGATGTAATAATATTATGGGCAGTTTTTAGGTACTCATTCTAAAAGTATGAGTACCAATGAATACCGCAATCTGAATCCTTAAAAAAGATTAAATTGCATCCTTGTCCTTCATTTAAAATGACCCGTAATTGGTTCCATTGTTTTGAGGGAAGTAATATAATGATGAGAATGACCTTTTTATTAAATGCAGATAAGATTGATAAGGAAGGCATTAGAAGCAAAGAGCTCTTGGCAAGGGTTTATGATTTGAACTCGACGTAGGTTGCAAAAGACTTCAGCACTGCCTCGCTTGCGATGACACTATCAATCGTTTGGATCAAGACTACAACTCTGATAAGTATGGGTTCCTCAAACATCCCTTCCTACTTTCCAAGAAGATAGTCCTCATATTAGGCCATTAACCTTACTTATAGTTCTGACATTAGGTGGCTGTTGCGTCTCCATTTTCATGACTTAATCAAGTAAAAGGTTAGATGGAAGTTTAGTTAAACCTTTTTTGTTTTTTTAGTGATTTCAGTGCATGAAGATGTAAAGTTAATTCCTCTAATGACAGCTTTTGAATTGTCTTATTCTGGCATATGAAAAATTTCTTTCCACACTCATCTTGGTGAGAACCTTACTTTATTTAGTTGACATGGGGACTTGATTATTTTTGTCCTTTAGATTTTTTTTAGTTATTTTCAAGATTAGAGGAGGTTAGTTATTCCACACTCTAATGCAATGAGAAATTGTAGTAGCAATTTTAGCATACAATTTAGTGGATAGTAGTTGAACATTCTGTTTATAATCATTAAAACATTGTCATACTTGATAGAAATGAAAAATTTTAAAGTCTATAAGCTTTGCATGCTTTTTTAGTATAGGCACTTTCACTCTATATTGATGCGTGCCTGAAGAGCTGAAAGATTGTTGCTTCACTTTCAAGAAATTCATTTTTTGGATTGCATTGGCCATATGTTGAACTCTAGGGACCAATGGTTTTGGCATTCACAGAAACACAAGTTATAAGTTGTTGAAAGGATTTTGGGGTGGTCATGATGTAAAGATATGGAAATAATTGAAAATTATAGAAGATTTTTTACTTTGTGCTAGTAAATCGGTGGTCACAACATTCCTTCAAACTTGTAGTGTTTCCTTACTTTATGCTTTTCTCCCATCTTCCTTTATTTAATAGTTGATGCTTCTTCTACCAATTTCTTTTTTCCCTTTTGATTTGATGCTTTTTCTCATCTAATATTTGATTTTAAAGCATTAAAATTCAAATAATGCGAAAGAGTCCCTTTAATTTAAGGGCATTGAATATGTCCTTAATTTAACATTGATTCCAAGATTTGAAACCTCTGCTTTGCTTCCAACTCCTCTAATATGTCCTTAATCCTTATTATATGAAATATAACAATGCTCATTGGATATAAAATTCGATATAATAAAGGATGTCTGAATTTAGCTCATGACATAATCGGAATTTTAACATCTTTAATATCTTTTTAATTTCCATTGGATCCTCATTTAAAAGATACAGGATTGCATGTATGGTACCTGGACTGTAGCTCAAACTACTTTGCATCTCCTCTTGACTGGTCCCACTATTTAGATAATTCAAGTGCAAGCAGTATTAAATTAGCACATAATAAAGAGGCAGTATTAAATTAGTACACAATAAAGAGTCCTTTTTAATTATCTATTGTTTTTGTGATTCAGATTTCTGTCTTTCATTGTGCGCTTTATCTTAAAATTAGGCTGCATCTTAAGTTCATGGAGGCCAATTTGCAACTGGTTTTATGGATGGTTCTGTCAAACTTTACAATGTCAAGCCACCTGAAATGTAAGTATGTCATGAAGATAACTACTGTTGTCGTGATATTGATATTAATGTGGCTTAGTTCTTGCTTTTTAAGAGTTTGAATTGAGGAAGCTAGATTCACATTCGTCAATTTCTATCACAATTTCTTATCCATCATGGTTCTCTATGTATCAGTTTTTATATTTAGATAATCTGGTTTAGTATTTAAAGTTTCATGATGCTTTTTAGGCTTATTTGTACATCACAGCCACATAGTCAGAGAGTAGAAAGAGTTGTCAGGATCAACTTTTAACCTAGATTACACCCAGGCAAGGTAAAGATACATATTTCTGGTTTTCATGTAAGAAGAATTCACCTATCTTGGTATAGAATTAATGCCACTTTAAGATGAATTTACATGGCATTTGTTTCCCCTTCAGATTGTCAGTTCCTCTCAAGCAAGAGACATCCAATTCCTTGATATAAAAAATCATAGGAATGCCTATCTCTCAATGCTCAAGGGGTTCACTTACTGCCTTGGCTGTTCATAGACATGCTTCAATTATTGCCAGTAATTCTGCTAAACAACTCATTAAAGTTTTTAGCTTGGAAGGAGATTAGCTTGGCACTATTCATTACTGCCTTACTTTTATGGCATAGAAAATTGGTCTTGTTAGTTGCTTGCCACTGGAATCATCTATGTTGTTGACAACATATAACCGAGATGAGTCCATAATATTTTGTTGTTAAGGAGTGCATCAAAACATATTTCAGGTCTGCTGCGTATATTTGATGCAGTTGGATTATGCGTTGCTGCTTTAATTTACCTATGTTATTAATACATCTAAAAATATTAGTAGGGTGTGTTCTACTGATAGTTTATGCAATATTATATTCATTAGCCTCCATCATCGAGGGTAGCACTCGTTGGGATGAAAATCCTGCATCATATTAATTGGGGGCAGTTGTAAATAATGTAATCTTCGTAAATGTGTGTAAATATTCTTATAAGTTTCCTTTCCTCTTTTGGTGTGTTATTCCCCACCCACTTCTAATTTGTAAATTTCAACAGAAGCCATAATTTGTGTTACTAACAGAAATGGGTGACTAATTCCTTAAAGTGGGGGATGATTCGTTCATTCATTCCTTGTAATTTCGAAATTGGTGAATCCTTCTATTAGCTAACATGTAACTAAATTCAAGTATGAGCTAGTGCACAATTTCAGTTTAATTATTCCGAAGGTCACACTTTGGTTAGAAATGCATTCCTAGTTAAAAACCTAAGGTATTTTGTGCTGCGACTCTTGCCTTGTTTGTTTTTTGATAGATATTTTTAATAGGAAAATTTTGTTTCCTTATATACAAATGAAGGTGTATCTTGTATTTTTATATCTAGTGATTAAAAAAATGATATTTAGAATTTTGATAATGGAGAAAAATAATTTTTTTTGGAAAGAAGTTTTTCATCATACTTTACATTCAATATCTGAGTATATAAATTATTATTTTGATATTTTATATGTTCTTCTTGCAAAAACATACGGAGATTATTAGAATTTGCATTATCCTTGAAATAGAAATGAAAATGGGATGTTTAGAAAGTTTGATTGGTGAAATGCCTATTCTAACAAGAATGGATGTTTAATTAAATTACAGAATGGAATTTTCAAGGTATTGCATTTTTTATGCTATTGTTTCAAAATTTTATTTCTATAAATAATGAAAAATTAACTTTTAAATATTTATGCTAATTTAAGTGACAATAAAGTTTAAAATCGAGTATTTTTGTATTATTTAGGAAAAAATATTTTTATTATACATAATATGATATGAAATAAATTTAATCAAATATTATTCTACAAAGTTGTGTAATATTAATTACCCTTGTGCCATTCTGTTGTTGTTTAAATAACTAGTAATTTGCCACATCGAGGTTGACCAGTTATGATACTCAATTTTTGCAGTGCTAGTATTCCACTGCAACAATCCCACTAAAGAAGTCTAGCTCCTACTACAATGTGACATACATTTAGTTGGATGTTTGTCATTTTCTATTGGTAATGAGGTATGATGAAATGCACTACCGTAAAAATTGACGAGATTTTTACTATGAAAAGATTGAAAACTACAAGACTTGGTCATAATTGTAACAAATCTGATGAAGATCATAATGTAATTAAGTTAAAAAACCGGTGATAAGAAGGAAGTTTGAGGTACTTGTTATATAGTCTTGCTATGTAGGAGTTTATTAGTCTTGTTATTGTCTTGCAAGTGATGCATCGAAGAATTGTATAAATAACATTCTAAGATCTTGGACGTTTACTATAAGATAGTTAAAGATGGGGGAAAGGTGGCAATAGGAAGCTAATAGCAAACACATGCTGTACCATTCTAAACAAGTGTACTTCATAACTCGACATCAATTTGCAGGCCAGAAATAAAGTTCAACAAATAGAAGTTAGGGCTTGCAAGTCTAATGATTGTCTAGACTTTAACTTGATATCTGTACTTATATGGTATCATTTGTTCATTTATTGATCAAAGGTCTACTAAAAACAGAATTGCAGTCCAATAAATTCCAATATCAGGATAGCGTCAATCCTTGTTAATGTGTGAAATGAAATCACCCAAAATTTTTAGAGCCTAGGTAAAATTAAATCATTAGAAGCTCCAAATATAAACATACCGGTAAGCAAATGCATCCAACTACAAAATAATCCTGCCATTTGCAAGTTTTGCTCACACAAACCACATGAAAATGCCTTACCCAATGACAAATGATTTATTTATTTCTTTAGTCAAAAGGATCATTTAACTTTATGAAGATAAAACTTCTATAGCAAGCTAAACTCTTACACCAATAGATTAAAAGCTATTTTCTGTGAGAGGCTACAAAATAAAAGACGGATCATGACTATAAGCATGATCAAATCATATGGGGGAAGGTGTTGCAACATTTATCTCAAGAGCATGCAAATGTTGCAAGATAACCTCGATATGTGTGTAGGTTGCACAAACTGACTAAAGTGAACCAATATCTCCATAGTAGCTAAATTTAGATGACCACACTTTTAGAGTCATTTTAGGCTCCTTTGTTCTTGATGATGTTTTTTAGTTTCTCATTTGCAGCCACAAGTTCAATAGTTATGCCTAGTTCATTAGCCGAATGTCTTGAATCTGTAACCATCTGTTTCATAGAAGTATGATTCAGTAACTTATCTATGTATAAGCTTTAGGTAGAATCAAAATTACAGTAAAACTTTTCCTCTAAAACACGATCGCTAATTGAAGTGCTTTATTAAAATGGAAAAGAATATGCATACTTTGCCATGTTGAATACTTGATTTGTTATTAGGGAGTTTCTAACACACATTAGTATTTACCCATACATGTATGCTAGATTGACAGTAAGTGACTTAAAATTTATCATTGTTTATAAAATAGTTAATGTGGTATGAAGACGGTCAAAACCTATGTAAGCGTAAGATAAGGGCTAAATATCATTCTCAGCTTTAAATCTGCCTCTGGCCAAGCTTTATGAAGATCCCAGGCTAACATCATAGGGCAACAAACATCATATCTTCCCTGTAAAGTTAAGAATGACAATGCCTTAGGGTTCCAGTTTCACATGGCAAATATCATGCTGCTTATATTTAATAATGACATGTCATTTATATACCTACACAATTATAGTGTTAATATGCCTTTTTTTTTCAATGTTATCCAACAGGAATGAATTTAAAAGGAAAGAATCCCCTATTCACAAAGTAATGGTTTTCAATCCTAGCAAATGCCTGATATAGATATCACTAGAACACGTTAATAAATTGTAATAATAGAAAACAATGATAAACAAATATGAACATATTGAAATTTGCTACAATGCATCATAATTTCCTAGAAGCCAAAATATGTCATGCCTCACTTGGAAAACCTACCAGTGAGAAGTTTTCATTGTCCCCGTTTTTTATGTTCTCTTCATTCGGAAGAAGATGAGCAATCATCATTTCCTACTTGGTCCAAGGTCTGGCAGTTGCATACTAAGAATGCAGAGAGAGGTAAGGAAATAACATAGGTCTTCAAACACAGTAGTCCAAACACAAGCCAGAATCAAAAAGTGAAAGTTTGGCATATCACAAGATGTCTTTTCAGCTTATTAAGAAAGCAATCGGGCATCAAGTTCTATAGGCATCAAATACACGTCATATAAAATTGATGGAAGAAAAAGAAGAATCATTGCTCTCCTGAAGAAATTGGAAACCAACAAATGAATTTATATTTTGTTCCAACCATTTAAACGAAAAATGAATCTCGGAAATGAATCTCCTAAAAAATCAGTAACATAGCAAACTTTACCGCCGTCTATGGCTTCCCTTGGATGGTGTTTTGTACTCAATGATGATCTCCACTTGAGCTACCAATGTATGGATAGAACCCACTACACTCCTCTGACCTTGTGATTCCTTTAGTTCATCTTTAAATCCAAACCTCTTTTAACCAATTATCTCCCTTCTGTTCAAATGACTGTGACTTCATTTTTCTGCTAATGGGCAACAGGGTTAATATCGGAAAGAGAAAAAATGTATAACCCATTCTTATTTTAGCCAACAGGAAAGTATAGGTCATTTTCCACGTGTTGGCATAATATTGGTTCTCATACCATTGAGTACATAAAAGTACCATAAAAATGAGTACTGAAAAAACCCCATTAATATTATATTTGAAAATTGTATTACATGCAATGTTACATAGGATAAAGAGCCAAAAATAAAAATGGAGTTACTCATAATAATTCATAGTAACTCCATCCTATATCTTTATTCTATAAAATAAAATTAAAAAAATTTATAATATATTATTGATTAATAATATATTAATATATTATTAAATTTAATCATATATTAAATTTATTTTTTTAAAAAATTAAATTTTATATATTTTATGATTATATATAACAATCAAATTTAATAATATATTAACATACTAATTAATTAATTAATAATATATCATAAAATTTTTCAATATTTTTATATGCATAAAAAGTTTGAAAACGTGAGAGCTACTTAAAGTAATTCCATTCTAAAGAAATGACCGCACTGTATATAATTTTACTTTATTATTATTATTTTTTAACCAACTTTCAAAGTAGGTGGTACTTATGTTGTAAATGAGAAATATAGTCTGGGCCATATGGCGCAAGGAGATCGACCCACATGTATAACACGTGAGACCCACATATTATATAATTTGACCTCACAATTTCTTTGAAAATATGAAATGTCCCTTGAAGTATTAATCAGTTGACATGTTTAATTGATGATCACCTCCACTCGGTCGTCTATTAATAAGCACTAGAGTAGAGCTCCCGTGGAAGGTTGACTATGTGGAACTCATGCCGTAGGCCCATTATTAGGGCCGGAGATCTCGTATGTACAATATGACAATTTGAATTTAATAATATTACTCTTAATTTTTATTTTCATACCCTTTTAAATAAATTTATTTTCCTAATAAATGCTATAATTTAAAAAATAAACAAAACTTAAGTTACATGGGAATATAATATTTTACATAATTGTTAATTTTCACATTCATATTCATATTTACATGAGAAGGTGTTAGCAATCTCTACTATTTTTATTGGATGAGAAAATTGCCCTATTAATTTAAAGACAAATAACTAATAGCATTGTAGTCATTTTACCACTATTATTACGATAAATTTGGTTGAATGAAATGAAATGTAATAAGAATGAAAATAAAATAAAATGAAATGGAGTAACTATTATATTTGATATGATGAGAAATGGAATACGCATTCTATTCTATTTTTATGTTTGGTACAATAAAATTTTAATGGAATGAAATAAAAAAAAGTTATCAATGATTACAACACCCTTAAATCAAAAATAAAAAAGTGTAAAAATTAATACATTTTTATATGAAAGATGATAATATTATTTTTATTTATTCATAACTTTTTTATTATGAAACATATAGATAATTTATGTTAAATTGATTAATTTATATATATTAAATTATTAAAATAAATTTAATTTAAGATTATATTATATCCAAATAAAAAAGATATTAATGGACATATTATATTTATTTATATTGTAACTGTAATATTGTTAAAAAAATTATAATTGTTAGTAGAAAATATAAATAACTTGATATTTATTTTTTATTGATTAATATTGTATATTATTAAAAAAATTAAATATAATATATTTGAGAAGAAGTTTAAAATATTTTTCAATTTGAAATATTTTTAAATTTATAGTAAAAGTAATATTTTGAAAAATGTGTAAAACTTCAACTACATTATCAAATAAAAAAAGGATAATCTTGCAATTTTAAAAACTTTAATAAAAACAATATTATCAAAAGTCCAATCCAAAATTGAAATAATGGGTCATTCTATCACTTTTACTATGAAATAGATATTCTATCATTTGATGAAATGACCATTCCCTATGAAATTAGAATTTTCATTCTATAGTAGCTGCCAAATATATTTTTGAGTTGTTCCCTTTTCCATTCCTATTTCTTCCTATTCCATTCTATTCACCTAAACACACTTTTAATGTCTTAATTTAGTGAGTGCATTTAGTATGAGAATAGAACAAATAAGTAAAGTTCAATTAAATATTTACAAGTATCAATCTTCCATTAAAATTACTTAAACACCTTTGATCATTTAATTATCATCAATTTAGTAGTATGATTTTTTAGTGCAAGTTAAAAATTGTAGGTCTGTAACATCCATATTTGGATATCAAAATTGGCAATCACTTTATATAATATTATCCTTTTTGGTGATGTATAAACTTTTCAAGATTGCCTCCAAATTCATTATTTTTAACATTGAACATATTAATCATTTTTCATCATTTTAATAGTTTATAATTATACTCTTATAAAAAGTATTTTTTATCAACACAAATGGAGTATAAATAAGTCGAGGTAATCATGTTTACAAGAGTTTCTTCTTGATTTTTGTATTTGATATCAGGAATCTTGATTGCATTGGTGCCTCGATCTTGTTGGTGATCGAGAGATACTTGGGATTGTAGCTGGTGGCATTGTGGATGCACGCGTTTATGTTGCTGCTCTGGCTCTTGGTGCCCAAGGCATCTGTCTAGGCGCTCGATTTGAAATATGTCATTCTATCGAAAAGCTTCTCCTCATGTTTTGATACAGATAATTAGCATGCATGTGCAGACAGGCACTACCTACAGAATGATAAATCACACAATTTAATTCTCCTGTGAATCCATTTTGAGTTAAAAATTTGCATAGCGTACCCAAAATGTCATATGTTCTCTGGAGGAAGTATCAACTTATGGTTGAATGTTTTCTTGGCTAAATTGTCACCGAACTGAATTTTGTTCTCTGATGTTTCTGCTCTTACTGTTAGACATTCAGTTTCATGCTCACCTAGTGTACAAACAAAAAACTTCATCAGGAAATATATCTTGAAGTCTCAATGACATATTGTTGTTATTAGACGGTTTGAAAAGATAAGATCCATACAACAGTTCCCCGCATTATTACAGGTGATCTTGAGATTGTGTTTGACTTTAATTTCATCATCCGACAGGAGAAAGAGACTCACCATTTTGCAGGTACTGTCCTAAATAAAACTACTACAGGTGATCTTGAGAGCATGGCAATGTATGCTGGCCAAGGTGTTGGCCTCATTAAGGAAATCTTGTCTGCTGGTGAAGCGGTAAAGAGGCTAGTTGAGGGGGCTCAGCTTCTGATAAAGCAAAATTTTCAATAGCTTGTCATGAGAAAAGGCTACATACATAAAAAGAACTGGCTTTCACAATGACCTTCTCATATGAAAAGGGAAGGGCCCCAGCCCCACAACTTGTGCAAACTAATTCATGATTTGTGGGACCTTCTCTTCTGATTTGAATGAAGTCATTGTGGGCTAGTCCTATTGTCTCAATAGCAGGCCTGATTCTTAGCCTGCAACCCTGTACTCATCAATGGTTGTAAAGAAGAAAGAAGGATATGTAGTCTATGAGAAAAGAAGTTTACTCTGGTCATGGTTTTGTTTAACGAAAAATATCATTGGGAAAAATATAATTATAAAATATTAAAATAATAAAAAATAATTTAAATATTTAATATCAAATATAAAAAATAATTTTTTAAAAATAATTTTCTTTTATTATTATATTTTTAGATATTATATTTTTTAATTATAAATTATAAAAACAAGTAATGCTTATTCATTTATATATAAAGAAATAAAATTATTCTTACAAAAAATCTCTTCCGAAAATAAAACAAAATCTGTTTCATATCAAGATTCTACAATGTAGATTTGTTTCCACATGGTTCCAACTTGGGTCATCATGTATTTATATGTAAAGATAGTCATCCTGCAACAGTATCAATAAAAGAAAGGGAAAACAAGAGGATCTTGCCCAGAAGAATTGGTTCACCAGTATGCGGTTACTATTTTATGTCAGTTACATTATCACCATGTTTGGAATGGCAATATATATATATATATATATATATATTATTTTTAAATAAATCTCAATTTTAAATTCTTTTTGATTTTAAGTAAAGGAAGATTTTATATAATTTTATTTATAATTCCTATTTTAATTAGATTTGTGCTATTATAAAATTTATTGAATTTATTAAAGATTTCATTATAATTACTTTCATATGATTTAAAATACAAACTATATAAAAAGTTTTACACTTTTTTTAACATAGTATTTATTATAATATTGTAAAAATTTACTTTATTGCTCGGCAAGATATGGTTACCTACTCCGATTATAATAGGTGTTTTGTGAAATTTATGTGTTAGAAAATATATTTTTTAATTTTAAAGAGATTGAAAATATAACTACTTTTTCTCTATTGATTAAGAAGAAAAATGCATTATAGTTTAGCGTATAAAAATTTCTCACTCCACGATGGCAAATTCTTAGGTACATAAAATGAAATATATGGAGCTATTTTAATTTTTTAAATATTGAATTATCTATAAGTTTTAATAAGCATAGTAATTATAGTTATAATTGTTACATTTAGTTATCGAAAAGATTAGATCATTGTGTTTTCATGGATCTCATACTTACTAAAAATTAGATAAAAGATTTGTGATAAATTGAAATTAACAAAGGATCCATAAAAATATAGAGGATTTATTTATTTAAATTGTTAGATACAATAAATAATTGCAATTATTGTATTAAATTGAAACTCATAAATATTATAAAATAATTTTATATAATACATAAAGTGTACCTAATGGCAGATCCAAAAAATTTTCTTAAGGAGGGTACTTGAAAATTTTTTCATCAGTGCTTGTTAGCAGTAACGGATCCCGAACCAATACATTTTTTTAATTACTTTTTGGAATGTTTTATTCTTGTAGTTGATAAAGACATTTTACGATATAACCTCTCTTAATTTCACGATAATTATTAATTAGGTTAATAATCTAGGATTTACAGTAATTGTCCATGACCCATTGATAGGTTTTTAAAATTAAATTGTAAGAATTTCTTGTTGGACGAGAAGCGCGGCCTGATTGAAAATTTCTGTGTTGTTGTTCCTTTGACAAATTTTCAATAATTAAAAGAAACGAAATTTATAAAAGGACGAAATATTTATAAAAAAATCCAATATAGGAAAATTGAATCCATAAATCTTTATTCAAAATGCCAATATTGATCAAAATAAAAAAAAGTAGACACACATTCAATTTATTAATAAAATTTTTAAAATTATAATATTTAATAGCAAAATTGATGACCATTTTCATAATAATAACAAAATTAATGCATCAAATTTTTCACACATGCCTGGTGAAAAATATTGAAAAAATTAAAATAATAATAATAATAAAAAAGATATTGTATAAAAAATTATTAATAAATAATGGTTATTATATGTTTTTTCTCTTTAAAAAAAAAGTAAAGTCTTTTTAATTCACATACACTTAATTGATTTTATACTTATAGTTTAGCAGTCTAATAATACTCATTAAAAATTAGAAAATTTTTATTATTGTAAAGGTAATTTGGTTTTTTTATGAGTGTACTATAAAATTTTATAGGGAGCATTATACATACATATTAAATCATATCTCTTGGAATTTTTTAAACTATGTGCCCGTGTGCAATATTCGCGCATCGGCCTTTATGGGTGGCTAGTTATGGATTTCTCCGCTTGTCACTCACGTAATTTTACTCGCTAATGTTAAGCACCAATGCGTTGAATTAATTATATAGCAATTAAACCGTAGTTGTAGTGGTTAATTAATTTAATTAATTATTAATTAATAACTAATTGTATTTAATTTGACCAATTGATTGTATTATTTATTTGAATAAAAATATTTAATAAAATTAACTATTTATAATTAGTTATTTATATATAAAATAATAAATAAAGATATGAGTATATTTTATAAATTACTTAAATATTTTTTTATTTTTAATAATTTTTTATAAATAATATATTATTATAATTTATTAAATATTAAATATTTTTTTAAAATTAAATTGACATAATTTTTATAATTATTAAATTTTCTTTTAAGAAATTAATATGAGTGCTTTAGATTTTTTTAGGAAAAATAAAATTAGAAATATTTAAATTACTTAGGGATAATTTAATTTTTTTACAAATCGATTAGTTAATAATCAATTAAAAACATTAGTATCCCCAAAGTTTTCAAAATGGCTTTTTGAAAAGTAATAATCTAATTTAATCAACTGATTGTCAAATATTAAAATTAACTTATTGACAATTCAATTAATTATGGTTAAATCAGTTAAAAATCATTTGTCAAATAAGTCCATTTTCCATATAACATAAATGCTTGTCGTGTATGAACAATAAGCTTGTCATAACAGGCTAATTTAATAGGTAAAAATTGCATGTTGGTCTAGTCATAGGTTAAGTTATTTTTTTACTAAGTCAAATTTAAATTAGATCGTTATAGTATCAGTCTTAATTCTAGTCCCATATTGATATTTATTGAGCAGATTTTATAACTTATTACATTTTATTATTATTATATTAGTTATTTATTTATTATTAAATTTATATTATTAATTAATTAAAATTTATTATTATTAAATATAATTATATTTTATTATTATCATTTAAAATTTTATTATTTATGTCAATAAGTCATATATATTATATAGGAAAATAAATATTTATTATTAAATATATATTTAATAAAATAAATATGCATTATTAAAATTTAGTAAATGCATGAATTTGTATTTAATAATATATATATTTAATAAAATAAATTAAATTTTATATTGATAAAAAATTTTATATTATATATTTATTTTATAGTATATATTTATTTTATTTAATAAAATAAATATATATAAATAAATAGTTATATAAATAATATATTAATAAAAATAATTACAATAATTTATATATAATAATAAAAATATATAATAATATATTATATTATATATACGTATATAATATATTTAAAATTGATATAAAAATATTTATTTAAACTTTTTAAATAATTCAAAATTTTCATATAAAAGTACTAATTCAAATTATAATATAATTATTTATTTTTATAAATTTATATAAATATTAATAACATTAAATATATAAATTTATAAATTTTAATATTAAAAATTATTTAATATTATTCGTATATATAATTTTAATATATATAAAAATTAAATATATAATAATAAATTAATTATTTATTACTTATTAATTTTAATTTTTATCAAATTAAATTAATTAATTTAAAATTAAATAAAATTATATTAATTTCAAATTCATCCATTAAATCCAACCCCTATTAACACCTGTCTCACAATTGTCAAATAAGTCCATTTTCTGTCTAACATAAATGCTTGCCGTGCATGAACAGCTCTTGCTGTGTTTTTTAGTGTTTGAGAAAGTTGTACATTTACTATTGGGTCGGAAAGAAGCAGGCGAAGTTAACGTACTAAATATTGAATGACCCTTCGGGAACATGGAACGTACTAATACTTTGTTTGGATGAAGGTAAAAAAAAAAAAATAGAAGAAAAAAAAATTTACTTAAATTGTTGAAAGTGATAAAAATGAGAGGGGATAAAAATAAAAATAAAATTAATTTTTTTATTTAGAATGGATAAAATTTAAAAGGAAAAAAAATAAGATTGAGTCGAATTATTATAATATCTTTATAATATGAATTTAGTTTTTAAAGTAATATTAATACAACAAACTTAATTGAAACATTTATAATAGTACGATAAAATGTTATACATTTGATAAGGGATAATTTTTTTAAATAAATTAAATAATAATAGTATTTTTTATTTTTCCATCTACTTCTAATATTAATATTATATATTATTGGATTTAAATATAAAAAATATTGATACTTTAACAATGTAAATTTATTTATCATATTTCAACTTATAAAGTTCCATAAATTTTTGTGTATTTCTATAAAATTTTTATTAGTCATTTTATTAATGAATTTTTATTTTATATTTTATATTTTAGAATTTTATTAAAATATAAAAAATGTTTCCTGATTTTATTCTAGTTTAAAAAAATTTGAATTTTTACATTTTCAAACGTTTTAAATTTTATAAATAAAGAATAATTTTATAATTTTAATTTGTTTTAAGGAAAAACAGAATTGCTATTTTAGATTTGGAAAACTTGTAGAAAGTAATAATGATTAATCAAACCCAGAAATTTTCATAAGTGTGTTACTTATAGAAGAAAAAAATGAACCTATGATCACTATAAATCCCATGATTATTATCTTAAAAATAAAGCTTAACATGAAGTAGTATTAAATAATAAGTGGATATAATGTTTTGGAATAAATTTTAGTGCTTTCATCATCTAAAAAAAATATTGAAATGAATGACCATATTTTTTTCCTCTTTATTTTATATTTTTAGTATGAGAAAGATAAAAATTAAAAGTTTTTTCTTATTAAGTGAAATTATCAACTTGATTGTATTTTTATCCTAATATATTGAACAATGGAAGATAGTTAATAATTCATCTAATTTTTTACTTGCATGTTACAATGACTTTCAAATATTAAAGTTCGGAATGATACAATAAATTCTTGATTTGTTATCTTCAATTGTATATTTATTTTTTATGAACAAAAAGACATCATTTTGGATTAATAATTAGGAGTAATTCGTATCAATCAAAATCTTGCAAAAAGTGAAAAAAGCACATATAATCCTAGTACTCAACTATTGTACTCTATCAACTAATTATACATTGTAGTAATTACATAACATCAACCAATACTTATGTATGGATTGTATAACATAGAATGTAATTATTGTATAATGTGAAACTTATAACTATTTAGCATTATATTTTATATAAAAATGCATCCACAAATAACTCCAATATATGAGTATCTTGAGAAAGGAAAAACCATTTCATAAAAAAAATCCTGAATTAAAAGAAGAAAAAAATAAAAGAAAAAAAACTAGGAAAAAAAATTTAAAAAAAAGAAAAAAAACCACCCGAGTCAAGTCATTGTCAACTCGAGTTCGGGTCATGTTCTTTCCAAAACGTCCAACCCAGTTTGACAGAAACTGAACCTCTACTATCCGCCGTCTGCTCCTGGCCATTTCTTCCAAATTGGTAACAAGACAGCTATTTCTCTCTTCCTTACATGCTTTCCTGTGGTTGGCCAAGCTCCTCCCTTCCCCACTCCATCGTTCCTCAACTTACACCTCTGCGGACATGAGACAGACAGCAACCGCAGCTCATAAGGGAAAACATCGATAAACATAACAGTACCTGTTCGATTTCTGTTGACGGCGACTGCAGCTTGGGCTTCTCTATCGTTGGACGCACTGCGCGTGGTGGAGGACTGTCCTTCACGAGAGGAGATAGGTAACGACTAGAGTAGGCAGCAGCGACTGGATGAAGGGCAGCTTGAGGAAATTTGAAAAAATAGGAAGAATTTCACCTCTAAACCTTCCATTTTAAAGGGGTAAATTTTATTGTGGGACCACCGAAATTTTTCACCCTGATTACACCCCCTCACAAACGATAAAGCAGTCAAACGGGTGAAATTTACCCTCCATCCCTATTCCACCCCCTCATTTTCCTCTCGCCCCTCCATACCTCTGTTCCAAACAAACAGTAAATATTGATCGATGTTGTTGTATCTCAACTTTCACATCCTCGTTCTCGCTTCACTTTGCCGTGGGATTCAAAACTTTTATACTTTGTTTGGATGTGGGTGACAATAGAGGGAAAAATAAATAAGGTGAAAGGAAATGAGAGAGAAAGAAAGAAATTGGAGATGAAAAGAATTTACCTTGGAGTGTTTGGAATGAGTAAAAATAGGAAGGGAAGTAAATAAGAGTGAAATAAATTTACTTTATTTAGAATGAGTGAAAATAGGGGAGGGAGAAAATATGATTAAGTAAAATTATTAAAATATCCTTTTGCTATATTATAGTGATATAGTAATAATATTAATTTAACAAAATTAAATAAAAAAAATAATATATGGATAAAATAATTTATATCAAATTTTACACTTATTATTTTTATATTTATATTTAAAATTTAAAATTTAATATAATAAATAAATTTTTAAAACTTTGTACTATAGCTTTAAAATATCTTTAAAATATACATATGAAATCTTATGTCAATTGAGTTAATATTCATACATGACCTGTTGCATTTATCTCATTTTTTTGTCAATTTTTGTCACCGAGGATTATATTATAAATTAATTATAAATGATATTTTTACTTTATAATTTATTCACATATCCATATTTTTCTAAATTATTTACAAAATATTAAATGTATTAAGAGATATTTGTGAAAGAATATACGGTGCTTTAAAATATTTTTAATTTTTTTTGTTATTTTTAAGTTCAAGTATTCAAAGTGCTTTAAAAATTTTTATTTAAATATAATTTTAGTTTCCCTCAAATATAAAATGTGCCATTTTGGTTACCTTTTCCGAAGATAATTTTTTTTTTGGTTATCTCCAGAATAATCTATTTTGATTATCTGAAATATCAAATTGATACAGTTTTAATCCTATAATTAACACTCCATCAATAAACTAATAAAATGCTGACGTGATATTTTTTTTCTTTATTTTCTCTTTCCATTGGTCTCTTCATCCTTTCTTCCCCCTCCCTTTGTCTCTTCATCCTAATTCAAATCCAAATCACCATGCTTTCATTTTCACTTTATAAACCCAACGAATAAATGCTTTCATTTTCGTTCGGGCTCTACGTACCTCTTCCTTTGTCTTCTTTGAGAACACCTAGTTCAGACGCAGCAACAACAGCACAGACAGAGGATAAGAAAAGAAAGAATATTAGAAAAGTGATAGTGTCAAGTCAGAAGTCATTAAAAATTAAATCAAAGGAATATTAACAGACACATGACAGAGTAGGACAGTAGAGAGTAATAATAAAAGCATCTAAAATATTTAATTCTGCATGAAAAGATATATCAGACAATAATATAACAAAGAAGAAACTAAACAAGAATTAGATAATGATATAATAGAAATTATAAAATGATAAATAACTATCTGTAAAAGTTGTCCATAAGTAAGTAGCATCAAGATATGTGAATTCCTCAACTAAAACTTCTAACAAAAGTCAACTTGTTTTAATAGTTTTAGATGCATATGTAAAAGTAAAATGCTTAAAACCTATAATGTATATGTTTAGACTTGATTAGCAAACTAGGCTAAGCTATTTAAGGCTTTGGAGAAGGTTTATTTTGTGACAGCGGCAGGTTAATGTTTGTCTTCATCTATTCTCGTAAATCTTGGAAGCCACTGTCATCTTTATTTAAGAGATTTGCACGATCTCTTTCAAGCTTATTAATCTTGTTTTCATTGTTAAGCTTGAAATTGGATAGACCTACTTGCTTAGCCATAGGTGGAAGATAAGGCAAAGTTAGAAGATATGCCTCATGCATTATAGGATTAGCGAAGAAGGTGAATGGGTGAACTGGTGTTTGGTTGGAATATGGTAGAGAGGACTGTAGTTTAGGTGGAGTATCTTTGATTATGTCTTGTTAAGGTATTTCTGCAGCTGGTGTTTCAATAAGTGGTGCTTTAGTAAATGTTGCTCTAGTAGGATTAGGAGTGTTCTAATGAGGGATGGTTGAGGTGTATGGTAAGGCTGAGGGGGTTTGGTTGGGTTGTTCTACCCAAATAGTCCATTATCTTGGCTCATTATCTTGAGTTGTAAAGAATTTAGTGACTATTAGGCATAGGAAACATTGGATTGGAGTTTGTGGTCTTCCTATTTCCTAAAAATACAGTTTAGCTATATTAGAGATAAAAAAGGAGTCTTCAAAAGATGGTGACACTCGAGAGGCCAAGAAATTGAAAGGAGCTTTGAGGTGGGTTGTTATTGCTTTCAGATTCTAGGATTGCATCAGTATCCTTCGAGCACTTCAATATTAATATGTTTTTCTAGTTCCTCATGTACTGATAGACTAAACTCTATATAACTCTCAAGTCAGGTCCTTCCATTTCATCTTCCTCCTCTATATTAGTTAATGGTTCATACCATGTTTCACTTTCTCAATTACTAGTAAGTTGTTCTTTCTTTTCCTTCTTTTCCTCTTCATCCTTCTTTTTCTTTTCTCCTATCTAAATTTCCTCCTTTTATTTTTTTGTTTCTTCTTTAATGTCTACTATATTAAGCTCTTTTTTAAACTTTTGGATTTCTTCTTTCAATTTCCTCTTCCTAACTATGGTAATTTCAAATCTTGATGTCTGACAATCTATTCACATATTCTTCATCAATAGGCTTAGTGTTAGATTCATCATGAATTGTTTCTATTTTCTAAGTTTGATTCCAACTCAATAACTTTATTGACTTTTAACTTTGTTACTTTTGTTTTATAGTAATTAGGCACAAAATCAACTTCTCTTACTTTACTGGATTTTCTTTTTTCTCCACTTATTTCCTCCTCCCTTTTCTTATCACTGTTACTTCCTAACTTCATAGTTTTTAGAGCTTTTACAGCTGTTTTCATCTCTCTAACTTCTACTTCTCTAGGATTTTTTTCTATTTTTTCCCTTCCCTTTATTAGACTTTTTTCTTCTTAAACTTTCCCTTTTTCTAATATTTATTCCCTTAGCAAGCATTTGAAAGGGGCTATCCATTTCTTCCTTCTCCTTCTCTTTTTCCACTTCTTCTACAAATTTCTTCTTTAATCTTCTAACTTCATGAACCTTAGTTGAGTAATTTTTTAAGTTAATGATTTTTCTATTCATCTTGACAGAAAGCTCAAATTCTTTACTAAAAGCTAGTGTCCTAAGCCAGCTATCATTCATTACATTACCTCAAGAAACTCCTTGTCCTTTTTCCTTAGATAAATCTACTTCAAAGTGTTTTAGAATTCTAATAATCACCATATCGTATTTGTAGGAATTTCGGATTAACATACGCAGTGAAAAATTAAAATTTTAATTCGAATCCTACTAAGGATCCATGTAAAAGGCATAAATCAATGTCAGGGTTTTATCTCTTTCTATGCTCGTGTTCTTTCTAAATAAAAACTTTAAGAGATCGAGATAAATCACGAATCAAATGCCGGCTAAAAGGTACAACGTCTCTACGGTATCCACATGAAGTGAACAATGACTTCTCATCCTCCACGAATCTGCTAGGATACATCTCTTTCACTAGGATTAGGATTAGGATTAGGATTAGTGCATTTTTCTTGAGTAATTTTAGGGTTTAATGGTAACTAATATATCCATAAAGTGTTGCCTTCAAGTTCCTTTTATAGCATTAAGATATACCACATTTCTAGTCTTATTAGGATAATACTTCCAGAATTCTAATATCACTTAACAACTATTACTTTATCCTAATCATGGAGAGAGTGAGGAGAGATAGGATTTATCCATTAATTATCTAATATTAGATAATAACATTATCTCATAATATAATTATCTAATATTAAAATGGTATATAATTTTCTTATATTAGAAAATAATATTATCTCATGATATAATTATTTAATATTTAATAATATAATTATCTGATATTACTTTAATATTCAATAATATCACATAATATATCATATATATTACTTAAAAATATATTATTATTTTAATAATATATATATGCATGAAAATAAATTCAATTAATTGAATTTTAGTCCAACTAAAGCCTAATTAATTATTATCTCATTCTTATTCCTTTTGTGTGATCTCGTAGGTGTTTACTACGTTAGTAATAGCTCATTTGTGGACTATAGACAGTGAGCGATATCTTGCAATACATCACTACCACCTAAGTAGTAAAAATATTTGTGACTCAATATTCACTTAATGTATGAATAACACTTTGCAACACAGTCCCTTTTGTAATGATATCCAAATCGAACTAAAGATATGGAATGTGTCATTCTCGTTAATGTTCAATTTATGTTTTTTGATATCGAGTAGACTAACTTTAACAAATGATCAATATCTCATATTAATTCATTTGATCATGGTCATGTATTTCTTAATTTTACTCAATCAAGGGGCTCAAGGATATTACTCCTACTATATAATAGGAATAAAATTTTCCTCTACATCACTCACACCCCTCTATATGATTCATGATATACCCAATCAACATCCTATAACACATCCCAGTTAAAGGTGATACAGGACGACATTAAAGGATGTGACTCCTCATGTAGGGAACCTTAGTGACTTCAGGTTAAAGAACTACGTGCGTTGTGGTCATATGAGAATAACTAATGACATATGATAATCCATATAGTTTTTCACATTGCGGGCTAGTCCAATATATCTGTTCTCTAACAATGTACTTATGTATTGACTTGATATCACATATTCATGATTCATAATTATTAGTCACTATACATGCTAGTTACTATACATGTTAGTCTCGATATATTATTACTATTTCTTTCCCAATAATACTTGACTAGGGGTATTTTAGGAATAGTAAAACTATTTCAAGGATAATTATTATATTAAGTTATAAATTATGCTGATATATAAAAAAATAAAAATAAAATATGATAATTACATTGCCTAAAATAAAACATAATACATTGTGCATTATTACAATTATCTCTATGGTTGGCTCTTAGGATACACACACCAACAGTATCCTATATGCGCATCAACTTTAGACTTAATAGATAGAATTTGTCTAGTTATCAGATACTCAAATTGATCTTAAACCCAATCTTTATTGCCTATAATAGAAAGGCGTCAAAATTACTTACATTACTCATTGAACCTCCTTTAGGGCATAAGACATTGCAAATGTAATAGTATAAAGCCTTGCAGTTCATTGTTAGTTAGTTTGTTAGAAGAGCTTTATCTGTATTTTTGCTTCCCATCTTTTGAACCCATATCCTGAAATTGAATCCATTTTCATCCTTGATGGTTTTGCTTGGATTTAATCTAGCTCCATCATTTGGGGATCTTAACAGGTAGTTCATCAATCCCAAACTAACTTTCTATTCTTCTCCATTAACATAAATCTATAACCCTTCACCATCTTTAGAAGGCTTAACATTGGCATAGAAGAGCTTGGTGTGCCTTTCGTATACCAATTCATCCATTTTCACAAAGTCCTCCCTACTGTATCTCCTTTAACCATTTAAAGCATTTCACCTTTTCATTTTCTAAGAATTGAATATCAATTCTTTTGGATTTCACAAACCTCCTCATCTTAAAATCATTGTCATATTTGCTTACCACGAATACATCTTTGAAATTATCTTTATTAAAAATTATATATTGTATCGTTAATAGAGTCAGGGCTTATTGAAGAGAAACAGAGACGGTGTTAAAAATAGGTACTTAAAAAGGAGATAAAGTTACTAATTATGCAACTGAGGGGCTTTTTTGTTAAAAGGCTTTATGAAATTTGGGTTAAAGATTACAAGTTTTGGTGACAAAAAGCAGAGAAATGGAACAGTTTCTGCATTAGAGTAAAGAAGTTAAATTAGCTTGCTTTGGGAATTTGATTTAGTAAGTATGACCTAGGATTTCATTAAACCTTTTCATAGGTGTAGTTGGTAGAAAAACTGGTGATTAAGGAGTTAAAACATAGTTAATTTTGTATTAAATTCTTAACTTTATTTTGGAAGGATAATGAAAGTACTTTCAAGTATAAAAGGAGATGACATGTAATAATGAATTTGGTAGGAATGTCCTTTTGGTGCTATAGTTATGATTTAATACAATTCAAAAATTCAAAATTTTAATTTTCAGAATTTCAAACCTTATAGAAGCCTAAGATAGCAATTAGCTTGCTATCTCGCAACCCTAAACTTATTTTCTAATTAATATGAACTTATTTCTAATAAATGATGCATGACATGTCACATATATGATAACACATAAATTGCAAATAGAGTGATTCAATCAAGATTAATCAAACTAACTTCCTTTTAATATAGCAGAACCTATCTTCTTGTAAAGGTTTTGTAAAGATATCCGCTAATTGATTTTTACTATTTGTAAATTTAAGTAGGATATCTCCTTTAAGCACATGATCTCTTATGAAATGATGTTTAATTTTAATGCGCTTTATTTGTGAGTGCTAAATAGAATTTTTCATTAGATTTATAACACTTGTATTATCACAAAAGATTAGAATGGATGAGAATTTCAAATTGTAATCTTCATGTTTCCTTTTCATCCATAGAATTTAGGTGCAATAGCTTCTTGTTACCATATATTTTACTTCTATTATTGATGTAGCAACTGAAGCTTGCTTTTGGCTATGTCATGATATAATTTTTTGTCTCAAAAATTGACATACTCTATTAGTGCTTTTTCTATCTAACTTGAATCCTGCAAAGTCAGCATCTAGATATCCTACTAAGTCTAAGGAACTATCCTTAAGATACTAAATGTTATAGTTCTTTGTTCCTAGTAGATGTCTAAAAATTCTTTTAATAGCACATAAATTAGATTATTTAGGATTTGATTGATATCTAGCACATATACAAATGCTAAACATAAAATCAAGTCTACTTGTGGTTAAGTAAAAGAGTGAACTAATCATACCTTTATATCACTTTTTATCAATCACTTTACCATTTTCATCTTTGTCTAATTTTGTGGATGGATTCATAGGTGTACTAATGGCTTTTGCATTTTCCATCCTAAATTTCTTTAGAAGCCCACATGTATATTTCACTTGGTTTATAAATATTCATTCCTTTGTTTGCTTTATTTGAAGCCTAAGGAAAAATGTGAGTTCTCTTATCATGCTTATCTCAATTTTACCTTTCATTAGATTTGAAAATTCTTTGCATAAAAGATCATTAGTAGAACTAAAGATAATATTATCAACATAACTTTAGACAATTAGTATATCATCTTAATGGTTTTTGGTAAAAAAAGTAATATCCACTTTACCTCTTGAAAAATTATTTTCAATAAGAAATTTACTAAGCCTCTCATACTAAGCTCTTGGAGCTTGTTTTAATCTATAAAGGGCTTTAGTAAGCTTAAAGACATGAGTTAGCTTTTCTCTATCTTCAAATCTAGGAGGTTGTATTACATAAACTTCCTCATTTAGAAAGCCATTTAGAAAAGTACTTTTCACATCTATTTGATAAAGTTTGAAAATTTTAAAGCAAGCAAAAGATAGTAGCATTCTTATAGTTCAAGTCTTACTACTGGTGCATAAGTTTTGTCGTAATCAATACCTTTTTGTTGATTATATCCTTGAGCTACTAATCTTGCTTTATTTTCTTACCACTTTGCTAGATTCGTCTAATTTATTTCTATATGGTTCTGATAACTAGATGATTTGAAAGTTGTGGTACAAGCTTTCATGCTTCATTTTTCTCAAATTGGCATAATTCCTTTTTCATGACTTTGACCCAACTTTTATCATTAAGAGCATCTTGTACATTCCTGGGTTCTATATGGGATAGTAAAGCTAAATTAATTTTATTTTTAAAAAAGGGTTTAGTTCTCACACCTTGAGATGAATCACTAATAATAAATTCATTTGGATAGCTTGGATAATTTCTCTATTCTTTTAGTAGGTTTCCTTTACTCTTTTGAGGACTATGTTACTACTCTTCTGTTGGATTTTTTACAGCTTTGTCATTTTGTTCTAGATAGTAGTTATCCTAATTATTTTTAGCATTTTGCTTAAAATAACAATATCCTTACTCTTTTAGAAAATGAGTCTCAGATTGATTTTTTTTTTACTGTTTTAGTTTGATTTTTAATCTTTTCCCCTTTTGATATTACTTGTTCTTCATCATCAACTTGCTTTCTCAAGGAATATGTGTTAGATTTATAAAAAATGACATGTATAGATTTTTCAATTGTAAAGATTCTTTTTTTGTATACTTTATAAGCTTCACTTGTATTAAAGTATCCAACAAAAATTTCTTTATTACTTATTGAGTCAAAATTTACAAGATTATCTTTTCCATTATTTAAAATGAAACATTTGTATCCAAAAGCATGAAAATAACTAATGTTGGGTTTTCTACCTATCTATAACTCATATGGTGTTTTCATCAAAATAAGTCTTATAAAGCCTTTATTTGCAATATAACATGATGTATTAATAGCTTTAGCCCAAAAATATTTTAGTAAGTTATTTTCACAAAGTATGGTTCTAATCATATCTTGTAATGTCTTATTTTTTCTTTTCCACCACCCTATTTTGTTGGAGAGTTCTAGGATAAGTTATGACTAATACCATTTTCATCACAAAACTTTTCAAACTTTTGATTTTCAAATTCATCACCATGGTTATTTCTAATGTTTGTAATGCAAATGCCTTTTTCATTTTGAACTTTCTTGTAAAATTTATCGAATATTTCAAAAGTATCATCTTTATATGTAAAGAAATATATCCAAGTAAATTTAGAGAAATCATCAATAATTACCAAACTATACATTTTTCTTTTGAGACTCTATATTTTAGTAGGACTAAATAAATTTATATATAAAAGCTCTAATGGTCTAGAATTTGAAACCAAATTTATGGGTTGAAAAGATGATTTTACTTGTTTACCTTGTTGACATGCATTACATATATAGGTTTTTTCAAAATTTATTAGAAGATCTATAACTAAGTCTTTCTTCAAAATATTTGAAATAAGATGCATATTAATATGACCAAGTCTTTTATGCCATAGCCAACTTTCATCACTTTTTGATGCAAGACATTTTATAGAGTTTGAAGAAATTTCTTACATATTTGAAACATAGACATTATCAATTCTTTTTTTGATAAAATAAATTTTATTTTTCTTTTTATGTTAAATAAAACAGTGCGATGATTCAAAAATCACTCGATAACCTTTATCACACAGTTGGCTAATACTTAGAAGATTATGCTTGAAACTATTAACTAAACTAATATTATTAATAGAGGTAAGACCTATACTTATTTTACCTATACTGATGATTTTGCATTTAGAATTATCTCCAAATGTGACAAATCCACAATTTATGGTTTTGAGTGATAAGAACTTGTTTCAATCTCTACTCGTGTATCTTGAGCATCCACTATTTAAAAACTAATCATCCTTTTTTATTGTGGATTTAAGACACACCTCATTATCTTCTTCACTTTTGGCTATAAAGTAGTATTTACCAATATCATCTACTACTTCTTCTTCTTCACCTTCAAGTTCTTCTTTAGATGTTACATCTTCATCATCCCATGTTATCACTATATCCTTCTTCTTAGTTGTCTTCTTTGGAGGCTTTTTCTTTAATTTTAGACATTCACTTTTCTCATGTCCTAACTTTTTACATTCAAAGAAAACTAGAGATTAGTTGCTTGATTCTTTATTTTATTCTCTTTTTCTAAGTTTGAAACCATTTTTTCTTTTATATGTTTTAAAAAAAATTTGCCAAAAAGGCTAACTCATTTTCTTATTCTTTTATTTCTTGATCAACATCATCCTTTTCCTCTTCCTTTTCATTTTTTTATGAGGGTGTTTTAAATGCTATCATTTTCTTTTTCTTTTCTTGATCTCCTCTCATGTATGTTTTTTCATATGCTAGGAGTTTTCCTTTTAACTCATCGTATGTAAGAGTAGAGAGATTGTTTCCTTCTTGTGTGACATCTACTTTAGATTGCCATGATTTTGGAAAAGTTCTTAAGATTTTCATCATTAATTTTCCATCGGTAATAATTCTTTTCAATGCATGAAGATCATTCAAGATGGCTGAGAGCCTTTCAAACATAGGTTCTATCTTTTCATTTTCTTCCATTTTGAATATTTTATATTCATGTACAAGTATATTGATCCTAATTTCTTTTACTTGATTAGTGCATTTATAGGTCACTTCAAGTTTATCCTATATTGATTTTGTAGAAGCACATTTAGAGATTTTTTTAAATTTGCTAGGTGTTACAACATACATAATCGTATTCATTGCTTTTGCATGTATTACTTCTTTCTTGTAATCGACTTCCATCCATTCATCTTCCAGCTTAAGCATTTTTATTACTCCTTTTATCTTTGTGGGTGCTTCATAACCTTCCTCAATAACCTTCCATATTTTAATGTCGGTGGATTTGATGTAGATTATCATTTTAAACTTCTAATAATCATAATTTGCCCTATTAAAGAGTGGAAGTCTAGTTGCAGAATATCCTTTTAGTCTATGATTTTAGCTAAAAAGCTCCATTACCTACAATATCTTTGCTCACAAAGTTATTAGACTTTAAAAATGTGAGACTAAGATTGGATATCAATTGATAGAGCTTATAAGTCAAGAGGAAGGTGAATTGGCTTTTAAAAAACTTTACAAATAAATTAATGATTTTGATATAATAAAACCTTAAAGAACAATTAAAAGATTCTTGATAATTTGTGAATATGTAATTTCAAAAATATGAAATATTTTAGAAATGATTTAAAATATTTTCTCAAAGATATTTTAAAAATGTTTCTTTAATGATGAAAAATGTTAACTTTTTTTCCTATGAAGTGATGTAATTTTTTTAAACACAATAATAGTAAAAGAATAGAACTAAAACAAGAGATAAGTGAAAGAGAGAAGAGATAACATTGAAAATGTTTATAGAGGTTCAAAATGACTAACAAATATTGAAACAAAGGCTATTTAAAATTTAAAATTCTCTCTCAATTTAATTTTTCCACTCTTAACCAATCAAAGGCTCAAAATGACTAACAAATATTGACTATTGACTATTGGATATTGTCATCTTTCCTTTAAAAAATAAATATTATATTATAACTAATAGAAATTTTACTTGTTAAGCAAGTTTGGCATTTTCAAAAATAGAAATAAATGAAAAAATTATAAAGCATTTTCGTCACATGGGAAAATGTACCTTCAAGAAGTCAATTGGACTTTTGCAAATATGAAAGTATGATAATCCAAAATTCATAAGGGTTTGATAAATATAATCCATTTATTATTTGAACCCAAATAAGTTGGATAATAAAAAATCATAAGTCCAAGATCCAAATTAAAAAATGCTTTATAAATAAATTTAATTTATTTCTCATTTGTTTCCTCAATAATATTATCCTCTTATATAAATAATTTTATTTCTAAATAATATAATTAAAGGATGAAATTATATGTAGTAATTATTATTTAAAATAAAATTTTAATTTTATATAATTCATGAAATATTCTATCAATGTTTTATAATTTTAAGGACAAAATTTAATGTTGTCAAACTTTTACAAAATATATAATACTTATAAACTTGGATTCCTCACTGGAGATATAAGAGAGAATTAACTTATATGACAAAGATTTTGTTTGGTATAGTGATAAAATAAATAATTATCAATAGATTTTAATATATATCATGATTTTATATTTAATATAATTATTAGTAATAATTAATATAAAAATTTTTAGTAAGAGAATTGATGCTAAATATTTTTAGTAAAGAAAAAATTACAATTATATAATATTTTATTTTTTTATGACTTACTTTTTAATTATAATTTTTTTTCTTATTAAAAATATTTACATAACTTATCTTTAAAAAAATTAATTATTATTAAAAATTATATCAAATAAAAAATTAATTTACACATTACAATTAATTAATAATTATTTATTTTACTACTATACTAAAGAAGCCCAAAACTTACCTGCAGCCTATGTAAGATAAGCCAAATCCAGCAATGAGATCGAATAGGAAAGAGTGTTTCGATGCTACAATACCTCCTCTAAAGCCTCACGGCTTGCTATTAACAAAAAAACAGCTCCCCCAAAGAAAGAAGAAAGAGAAAAAACTAGCAAATTTCAAGTATAAGTAATACAGAGAATGAAAGAAAATATCTAAATATTATATCAAAAGAAAATCTTGAAAGGTTTAAGAAAAGGATGGCAATCTCTCAAAAAGATCGGAGCTGCTTAGGCCCTCGAACAACTCAAAACTCTCGAAATTTCCAAGTGCTTGGGAAGTTGGAATAATGAAAAATTTAAATCCTCGTGCCCTACGCACACCTTTAAAATTATGGACACATGCAATAAACAAACTCGTCAAAAACAATTTCCATTAAAACTAAGAAAAGGTTTAGATATATTCCCCACACATGTACATTTGGGATATGCTAATACTAATTTTCTTTAAATTTAAATGGTAATCTTTTTAATTCTTGTAATAATTTTTTAATAAGAAGGAAAAAATATTATGAATTCTTTATCATAAACCTTCTATCTAAATTTAAAAAAATTATCATATTAATTTATAAAAATTATTATCAGATGTGTATAATTATAATTTATTTCAAATTTATCACTAGTTGAATTGTAAGATTAACGATGAAAAGCTTTTGTATGTTGTGATGATAATACCTATCCTTCATTTTATTCAATAAATAAAGATTCATGATCAGGTTTAGGAGTGTTAAATGAATCATAATTTGTAAATTGATTTGCATTTATCACAAGTTTTTGATGGATTTGAATCTCAAAAATTGAGTTTGCTTTGGATATGGATAATATGAATCAGTTCATGCTCATAATAAATTTTAATGAATTTAAACTTTTTAAAATTAGGTTTATTTTGGATATGGATACTACAGACTAATTTATTTCAAATTCAACCTATCATGAATTGATTTGTATCTATATAGATCGACTTATTTGATATACCTAATTAGCTTTTACTACTTATAATAATTTACAAATTAAAAAAATAAATTTTTAATATTACAAAATTAATAAATGAATAATAAAATTAATAATTATTCTTTATTATAATATTACAAGTCATTTAATTTACTTCAATGATATGAAAAGTTTTATTTTTTGAAAAATAAAAAAATGAGTTGTTCAATTAATTATTATTTAACAAATTGAGAGAAAATAAAAATTCTTAAAAAAATCTTATTTTTTATAGGATATGAGAAGTTACTTACCCAACTCTTTTTGAATAAGTTTTACTTCTTATGTTATTTATGAAAATAATAATAAAATTATTCTTATTAAATTTAATTAATAATAATTAAGAATTATTGATTTATATTATAATAATATTGATAATATAATTATTACTTTATTACTATTTTTTAAAATATTCAAAATTAAAATTAATAAAATATAAAAAGTTACTTTTTATGAAACATTAATTTTTGTATATTAATTAAATAATTTTGAGTATTTTTTAAAAAACTTATAAAAAATATTTTTATAAAATTTAATTTTTTTATACAAATCAAATGAAGTTGAAGGATTTGAGAATTCCCCCACTTGTAGCGATGTGATGCTGGCATGTTTGCACAGTTTGCAAGATACTCCAATGATTTATCACAATTATACAAGCCTGCAGCATGTGGGTCACGAGATGTGCTTGTTCCTTCATATCAGAAGACAACTCGGATTGAAAGTGACAGATTATGCATTCACAAATCAAGTTATATCATTGATTAGTAAAAAAGTTTGATATTTTTTTATCCCACAAAAATAATAATAAAAGTAACTAACATTGGTTATTAATTTATCTCATAAATTTATTGAAACACTCTCAAAATTTTTTATTTTTTCGTTACTCATCAATTGATATTCTATTAAGTTAAATTTGTAATTTTTAAGATGAAATTATTTCTTAATATCACTATACTAGCAACCACTTTGACGATAGTAAAGAAAATTCAGATCATATGTACACAAAGATGATATTTAATATTGCAATGTGATGCGCAAGCGGCTTGAATTTTAGCATGGGATGAAGATTGCAATTTTCTTTTTCTGCCATTAATCATATACTTCTGCAGTCCACCACTTATTAAAAGTATTAGATAATTTCATTTGATTCAAAAGTCATTTTTGGATATATCACGGTGACTGATAGTACTATATTTTTTAATTGTTTCAAGAAAATTAAAATTATGTCTTTAATATATTTAAATTAATTAAATATATTAATACAATCTTTCTTATGGAGAAATTTTTACTTGTTCAGTAATTACACAAGTTGTATGTTCTGAATTAATAAAACATTGTCAGCAATTGAAACAGAATTAGTTAAGAAATTGAATATTTCATTGGTTAATGAAATGATAATATTTTAATAACTCAATGTATATAACTAGTGTGTTTATTGGACAAACAATAAATTTCTCCTTTGATAAGATATACTTTTTTTAGTATAAAGTGAAATAATGTTGTGATCGTTTATAAATTAATATATAACATAATATTATAATTTTTATTAAAAAATTATAAAAAATTATATATTTTAATAAAATAATTAATTAAGTGAATATAAGTGTTAATTTTAAATTTTATTTAATTCAATGATTTGATTTCTAAATTATGTTAGAAGAGGTAAAATTCAACTGCCTTAAATTTTGATATATTTTTCATTCTTCCGTTCATCACATATATCAAATCTACCGGTTCGAAGTTAAAATTTAAAAATAAAACATATGATTTATATTAGAATATAGATAAAATGACTTGATATGAGTATTAAGTTATAGTTTTATTACGATAGAATGGTGTTGCAAGTCGGCGAGAATACATAAAATTCCACATATATGATGACAAAAGTTCACATATGTTATAAATTCTCACTCTAATTTGTAGAAAAAGAGAAAAAATGGAGAGATTAAAAATCTCAAATTATCTATATAAAAAAAAGAAACTTATTCCAAACTTAACAGATCACCTTAAAAAATTTATCGAATATATCAAAATAAAAAATAACAAAAACACATACTACCAGTTTCAAACCCGTTACGTATGAAATTGGACAAAAAAATTAATGAAATAAAAATGCAGTAAAATTATTGACATAAATTCATTTAAATTGCTCCAGTTTAATAATAATAATATCATATGGTCGTCGTCCTCATATTATTTAATAATAATAGCAAGAGGTTTGATGTGAATATTAGTCTATAACTTCGCTGTGATAAAATGGTGCTGCAAATTAGCATTTTTAAGATAATGCATACTCAGAACCCCAAATATATGACGACAAAAATTCATATATATTACATATCGAGTAATAAAAATTCCATATTAATAATGAAATTTTTTTATTTTTAAACTTAAAAAATAATTTTTAAAATATTATCAAATATGTCAAGATAAAAAATTACGAAAAAAACACTTGTTGCCTGCCTGTGCTTCAATTCTATTGGACAATTATTATGTAATCAAATAAAATGGAAAATCAGGAATAGGAAAATAAAAAATAAAGAGAGATAATGCTGTAAAATTTTAAATATAAATTCATCTAAAGTGTACTCATATATATATATATATTATAACGGATATATGTTATATGATATTATATTTATATTATTTATTTGTTTGTTTAATAATATAAAAGAAGGAGAAAAAAGATAATATATATGATAAATCACTCTTAGACACCAAAATGAGAAATATTATATTGCCATATGAAAAGTCCAAAAAGGAAAATATTTTAGTTAATATATTGAATTAGCAATACTATATAGATCGAAAATAAATTTTGAAATTAAATTTTAATATAAATTAATGACTGTCATTAAGGCTATGCATGGAACAACTTCAGATGCCCAACAAATTTTCTTTAGCCAACAAGTGAACAATTCAAATAATACAATCATACATAATCTTGAAAAGAAAATCAACCACATACTTGACCTAGCAGAATCATAAGGACTTTGAATTCAAAAGAAGCAAATAAATTGACCGCAAAAAATGCATCACTCAATAAAAGTACGGAACGTGTAAAAAAAGTTAAAAAAAAGAGAGGCTCAGAAAGTTGGCATTTGATCTAATCTTGTTTCAGCATCACATCCTTAATCAGTTTGTCCAAATTCATGTACGAAGAACCACCAGGCCTAGTATCCTCCTCTGCCTTCTTCTTCAAATCTAGGATCCTCTGCTTCATCCTCTTCCCTTTCTCCCCCACCATTAATTCATTTACAAGCTTAGCAACCTCTGCTCTCTTCACATTTGTATCAATTTCCATCCCAATTCCCCACTCATTGCAAGAATATTTGCAGTTAGTTTGCTGATCCGCAAAGAAGGGCCAACATACCATTGGCACTCCCGCACACACACTTTCAGTGGTTGAGTTCCATCCACAATGAGTCAAGAACCCTCCAATCGAAGGGTGGTTCAGCACTTGTTCTTGTGGACACCAACTTGCTATTAGGCCTCTTTCTTTAGTCTCATTGACGAATTCCGGCGACAAAATCACCGATCCGCCGTTGACAAGATCAGGCCTAATTATCCACAAAAAGGGCCTTCTGCTGTTGGCTAAACCCCATGCAAACTCAAAGAGTTGTTCCGGTGTCATAACGGTGATACTTCCAAAATTCACATAAACTACAGATTCTGGTTCTTTGGATTCAAGCCATTGGAGGCACTCAGTTTCTTCTTTCCAAAGATTGGAACCTATTGAGGATAGGTTCTTCAATGGATTTTGATTGATAAATGAAGGGAAAGGGCCAATGGTGTAAAGAGGAGGGGCATACATAGAAGACAGAACATTCACTGCTTCACCCTCAAATTCATCGAATGTGTTGATAACAATGGCTGAGGCTCTATGTGCTCTGTCTGACTCTGCAATGAGAAAATTCAACATTAAGTCATTTGGATCTGTTGTCCTTACAAAAGTAGGGAGGTCCTTCAATCTGATATTTTTCATTCCTGGAATCCAATCTATTTGCATGTCCAAATACCCATTTGTGAAAAGACTCTCATCTGTAAATCAGAATCACAAAAATTAATTACTTTAAAGCTCCATAATCCGTAAAAAATATTCAACTCCACGTTAATTCTCTCACAATTGCACACAAGGCAGAGAGTGAGTTTGATTCAGATTGTGTCATGAGTATGGAAGTGAGTGAGAGATGGACATAAAACAACATTACATTACAACAAGTATGTTTAATGAAAGATTAACATAAATTTAGTACCTTTTAGTGGTACTAGACCTTTATCAATCAGCTTCCTGTAGTGGGCAACGCCCAAGAATGAACAGGCACTAGTAGGCCAAAGAAGCACAATAGGGAGACCCATTTCTTCAGCAGCATGGACAGTAAAGCTCATGACAAAATCAGAAACAAGGCAAGTGACCGGTGGGACAAGAGAAGCGGACGCAGAATCCTTAAGTTTATCAAGGAGGCGCCGGAAGGGGCCGAGGCAGTTGTTGGTGGTGGAGTCACAAAGGGTGGGAATATCCTGGGTGGCATCAGGATTCATGGGCGGAGGAAGGCCGTCCGGGATGGTTTCGAACCGGAAATCCGGCAGGCCGTCGAGGGCGGCGGGACCCCTGGAATTGAGCAGGCGTTTGGCGTTGAACTCTGTGTGGACGAAGGTGATGTGGAAACCTTTGGAGTGAAGCAGCTTGGCCAATTTGATCATTGGGTTTATGTGGCCTTGTGCTGGAAATGGGGTCAAGACGGCATGAGGCTTCATCTCGGAATCTGAAACTTTAATGCTTTTCTGGTTTTGGGTGATGTTTAACTACGTTGCTGTGAAACATGAAGAAGACTCTGCTTCCGTAAATTACAAAATATAAAGGCAAGGCCACACCACTGTAGTGTGTGGTCTGAGTCTTCCCAAAATCTGACTTGAAAATTCATTCAACAATATTATAATTTTTTATATTAAAATAATTTTATAAGTTTTTAAAATTTCTTAAAATTCAAAAGGATTTGTCATTTTTTAAAAATTTTTAGGAGATGTTTATATTTGTTCAATTTTTTTATTTTTGTCATTTTACATATTTTAATTTATTTATGTTCTGTACTTTTTATTTTATGTATTATAAGTTGTAATTTGTAATATTATTTTAGACACTTTTTGTTATGATGAAGTTATTAAATGAATATAAAAAAATTATTTAGATTTATATTATTTATACAGACATATAAAATTTGTACATAATATCTATGTATTATTGATCTACAAGACAACTCATGTCTTAAAATTTTATTCAGTAAATCCCCTGAAGGGATTTCTTTATATCTCACTTATGATAAAAAAGGTTTATTAGCCCACATGTAAAGACTGTTTCTTAAGTTTAATGATTTCTTTTCCTATCAAAAATAATTTTTTTATTTAACAAATGAAATTTTTTAATTTGTTAGTTAATAACCTCGATTGATTATAATGACTAATTAATAATATGATTAAAAAAGTGTAGTTAGTAAAATGCTTTATTAAAATAATTAAAGTAACGAATTAATTGTCATTGTGTTGAAATTTAAATGATATAATATTCATTCATTTTAATATACTGCAAAAACGTAATCATGCCTAGTAGGAATCCCATCATTTTTTAAGAAACTTATCCTCTCTTGAAAGAGCACTTGAAAAAGTGACGTGATTATTTTAAGTAACACCAACCTCGAATGAATATAATAATATTATATTAGAAAATACTGTTGCCTCCAATATCACATGGGATAAAGAGCCGAAAAATTGGAGTTACTCAGATTAATTTATGTTAATTACATCATATATTTTCGGCCCATAAAATAATTTTATATGCTTGAAAAATTTGAAAAAGTAACAAAGTTACTTTATCCCAAAGGATTGACATTACTTCAGTAATTCCACTTTAATCTTTTTTATTTTTCAAAATAACCAATATTATTCATCAAAATAGTTTCAAAATAACATTAAACTGAAAAATAATTTAGAATTTCGGCTTATATGATTATAAAAATATTGTTTGTATTAAAACCAAAATTTAAAATTTAAAATTACATTTTTTATATTTATTAAATTAAATTTTATAAATTTACTTTAAATGTATTTTATTATTTTATATTCAATTAATAATCCTCAATATCCATTCAAAACCTTCTATCACAAATTCGATTGTAAGCTTTTTTTAAACAACTAAGATATTCCTCTTTGTGATTCCCAGAAGCCCAACAAGGCTGTCGTATTTTGTATATTTCATCGAATCTATCATATATATATATATATATATGATAAGATTTTACGGTTATATTCTCATTTAAATAAAGAAATTAAAGAAGGATAAGCTGTTTTTGTCCTCAGTAATGTTGCGTATATACTATTCTCAACCATATCAAATGTGAAAAATGTTACTTACAACTTACAATTATACCTACAACTGCTATGATATGATTTAGGACAATTTTAATATAGCGATTAAAAATTTGGTAACGGTATTTTGATTTTCTGACAGAATAAAAATTATTATATTTCAATTATATAAAAATAAATAGTTAAGATTAATAATTAAAAGACTTATTTGATAAATAAAAAGTTGATGATATGAATATTATATTTTAAATCATAAATTTTATTTTGATTTTAAATCCATCAATAATTTAAAATAAGTAATTTGAATGAATTATCTATTTTATCTTGTATATATATTTTTACACCACTTCATTATATAATAAGTCTAATTTAATGATTATTAACTCAAATTTATTTATAATTTGTTGCAATTTAAAATCTCAAATTTAAAATGCTTTCAAAAAGATTACCACATAATCATTTTAAATTTATAAAATATAGTTAGCAAGTTAAAGATCTAAACTCTTACTTTGTGAAGTTAGTATTTTATTTTTTTTCGTCTCTTTTTTTTTTTTAACAAAATCTCTTCCATTTTTTTTACACATTGACATACAAAAGAATTTTTTGAAATACTAAATTTAGTAATAAAATTTAGTATTATTTTCAATCAAAAGCCCAATATTTACTAATACTTTTGAAAAAAATTAATATTTATATATATTATTTCTCACATTTTATTATCCAAAATTAAGTTATCCAAGCATGCTTAAAATATGTTAAGCAAATTTTATTTAAAAATAAAAGTGTTATGCATACACTTATAAAAATATAATATGTATATTTCTTTCTATTATTCTCATCTTATAAATTATATTAGACACAATTTTTTATCACATAATATCATTCTAAAATGAAATATTTATTTTATTGATTTAATTTATTATTATTAATAATTTTTGTATAACATAAACTAAAAAAATAAAAAAATGAGATAAAATTGAATTTCTCATGATAATATGTGAAATTATGAAGAAAACAAATATTAATATCAAGAAAAAGAATAAAATCAATAATTTAATATATCAAATCCAAAAATAAATTATATGTATTAGGCCAAAATTATAATAACAAACCATCTATAAGTTTTAGTGTGAAATGTGTTTGAAGATACATACATGAGTAGGTAGGTATGCGTGTACGTTGGTTTTTTACTATCAATTTCTCATTATTGTTTAATTTTATACACAAATCTAAATAATTCAAGAGCACAAAAAGGTGAAAATCATTATATTATATTAAAAATAATAATAACATAAATCCTATTAAAAAACTTTGATTGGTTAAAATATGAAAAGATTCTAAAATTATTTGGAGGTAGTATGTTAATATCTAAATATAATTTTATCTCATTGTATATAATAATATTTTTTTCAACAAGTTTGTAGTAAGCAAAGATTTTATTGTTGAAAAAATAATATTGCCGACAAAAAAATCAAAATAAAATAGTTAAGAATATATTATATAGCTTTTTTCAAATTTTTTGGATAAATAACAATTTTCATCATTTAATGCAGAAGCACACAATTTTATGCACATTTGCTTAAATATAAATGAGTAGATTTAAATAGTGAAAGATAATTTTTTTCTTTCATGCAATATTTAAATAATTAAAAATAATTTTTGGCAATAATTATTGTATTATTTTATTTAGTTAAGTAATTATTTTTTGTGTTTCTAAAATTAAATACATATACAAATTTTAGAAATAAATGTGTGTGAGATAAAAAGAGAAAAACAAGAGGCATTTGATGCAAAAGTTTTTTTAAATGCGTATATGAAAATTTGATTCAACTTATATTTTATTTAACTATTAATTTATTAAAAAAAGATGTGGGACTAAAATAAAATTAAAACGTATTTTAAGTTTGATATAAAAGGTTTAGAAAGAAATAATTAATCTGAACACTTCTTCCATATAATTAGCATATCATTATTTTATTAATATATTATTTATGATATCAATACCCATAATTATAATTTAGATATGAAAGAAATATCCTATGATTTAAGTTAAAGAATTTAAATATGATTTATTTTCATTAATTTTATATGATAATTTATTTTTGTAATGTTATATTAACAAAAAATTATAAAAATTTTCTTATTATTAGCAAAAGCTTAATTAGTATTACTTTTTTAATAAGATATTATTTTCTTATTTTATTGATAATGTAAATATCTTATGCTAATAATACATTAAATTCAAATTCTAAGTTAAATTGGATTGACTTACTCTTCATCCAAACCGTTCATGTGAGGTGATAAAATGAAATTAACAGTTGGGAAATGATGATGGTCAAATAGCATTTTCTTTTTTTTTTCTTTTTCTTTTTAAGAACCATCGACTAAGGTAAATGACCACTTAGATTCGAACCTTATTTATTAACAAATATAATTTACCCAGGATAATATACTTTCTATTAAATTAATATTTTGTTCTTTATTAATACCATTTTCTTTTAAATAATCCATTATTAATAGGAGTGTTTGGTTCACAAAATCTTCTATTTTCATGAAAATGTATATTCCCAAGTATGTAATTTATGAGAATGCGATATTCTTATATTTGGTTTAATACATACTCCCTTCATTCCAATTTATCTGTCGCCATTAACTAATTTCACACATATTAAAAAAGTAGTTGAATTTGTTTATTTTTAATGAACTTTACAAGATTACCCTTTATGCATAAAATTTAAGATAGCTAAAAATAGGGAGAAAAATGTAAAGAAATAAATGCAAATTGACTAATAGTGTAGAATAATAAAATATTTATTAATGAAAGAGAAGGATAGATTTGAAAAAAGAATATTTAATGCTTCATTGAAATTTTAAAGCGATAGGTAAAAAAGAATAATTTTTTTTAAAAATATGATTGATGAAAAAGAACGGAGGGAATATATTCTTGAGAATATTTTTTTATATTTTCAAATATTTTCATATTTGGTTCATAATTTATATTCTTTGGAATCAAATTACTTTTTCAAAAAATATCCTTATCAATTTTTTGATATAAATTACAATAAATTATAGATTTAATTAAAAATATATGAATAAAGACTTTTGAAGACTTAATAAATTAATAATTTGAATTCTATTTGATTAAAATATAATAAATTAATATATAAATATTAAAATTTTTAATAATTTGAATTTAAATTTTTTATATAATTAATTACATAAAATAAATAAGTAATTTCTCTATTGTTGATAAGAATTTTTTGTTTTCTTTGAAAAGAAAATAAGAGAAAAAGAAGAGAAATAATATCTTTTAAATTTAAATTGAAAAGAAAATAAAAATTTTAGATTTTCAAATAATTAAAATATAATAATCACATATTTTATCTTCAAATGTTCTTTTTCCCTCCTTTTTCTTCATTCAAATAAGAGAAAAAAATTAAGAGTTCATTTATTTTATCAATAATTTTTTTTATAGAAAATGTTATTTATATATATATATATATATATATATATATATATATATATATATATATATATATATATCTATAAATGAATGATATATTATTTATATTGATAATTAAAAAATAATATTTAAAAATTTGAAAATAGAAATAGATAAATTTTTACAATTTTTTTTATTTTTTATATTTAATATTAATAATAAAATATTCTTTAATTTTAATATTTTTTTAATTTTAATATTTTAATAGTTATTTGCTTATTGACTCTCATGAATGATGTATTTATCCATATTGTGAACAAATTTTTTATTTCTTCCTTGCTTTTTGAATTGATATATATTATAAATAGAAAAAGGCCCAATTTGAGGTTGTTGGCAGGACAATATTTTGAGAAAGACTTACAATTTAGTTGTTTGGTGTTTTTAAAAATAATTTTATATTTTTAAAAATAAAAGAATAAAAGAATCAATTTGTTTAAGTATTTTTTCTTTTTATTTTTAAAAATTATTTTAAAAACAAGAAAATAAGAATAACTTTAAGTTATTTTTATTTTTTTATTTTCAAAACATATTTCATTAATGATATTTTTGTAATTCAAGATTATTTTTAAAATAACTTACCAAATACATTCTTTCCTTTGGTTGTTTTTGAAAATTATTTTTAAAACATATTTTATAAAACTATTTTAAAAATAAAAAATTGAAAACACAAATAAGCACGCTCTTATTTTCTCTCAACTTTTGGCTAGGAAGTTATCGTTAGAAAATTGTTAATCTCTCTAAATTAATACTCTAAAATTTACATTTAAATAATTGCTCACCTTTTAATTTTATTGTAATATTAAAATTTTATTATTATTTATTAAAATATAATATATAATAATATTAAAATTTTGTAAAATATTCAATTTAAAATATAACTATTATTTAGAGAACAAATTCATGACCTCAATTTATTAAAATACTTGTAATTTAAAATATAATTTATAATATAATTATCCTTGTTATGATGATAAAAATTAAAAATAAAAAGATAAGTTATAAGTGAAAGATGAAAATAAAAAATTTTCAAACTAAATTACTTATTTAATGTAATAATACTTGTTATTATAAAAAAAATAAAAATGAGAAATTTAAGTTGAAATTAAAAATTAAAATAAAAAATTTTTAGAATAAAATAGGGAATAGAAGAATGGAAGTAAAATTATCCTTTTAATTTTACTTTAATATCAATATTTTTATGAGATGAGAATGTGAGATATCCACTTCTTTCCATAAAAATATTAGAAGGGAAAGTTGGATTATAAAATATTCATTCCCAGGTAAAATTTTTAAAATTTTAAATTAAATATAAAAATATAATATTTTCTAGAATATGAGAAACATTTCGCAGAGCAGGCGCTCCCTAACGCGTAAACACTAATTCAAATGAAAATGATTATTAGTGACGCACTTTGCGAGTCCGATTTGCCAACCATCAATTTCTCTGCCCGCGTAGCCTGCACAAACCCTTTTTTAAAATATTTCAGGACTCAAGTTACTTTTTGTAGCATGGTTTATACGCGCTTTTCCATTGTCAAAATAAGGATAAAAAGATTGCTAGCCTACCACCACGTGACTTTTCTGCCTTAAATACTTAATTTTTTATGCTGAAAATTTCACTTAGAATTTGTTTAGTATGCAATTTTTTTTGGAATTAATTTTAGTTTATTTTATTTATAAATAATTTTTATAATTTAAAATTTTTATCAAAAATAATAATTTCAATCAATTTGTAAATGAATTATTTTACTTGAAATATATTAAAATATGTATAAAATTTAATTAAAAATAAATTTTAATAGTATTATAATAAATATAATATTAAAAGTAGGATAAATTTATCATATAATATATGTTTTAGACTAAATAAAATGAATTTTAATGAAAATTTTATTAAATTTGATAAATTTTATAATAGTATAAATATAATTCAAAATATAAATTAAAAATAAAATAAAATTTTTATTTAAAATTAAATACTATTTTAAAAAATTCAATAAAATTTTATTTTTAATTATGTGAAACAAGCTTACTCCCTATCACCGAAGTCCTGTTTCGATGGGGAAGAACCTGGTGGCTTCTTTAGGTCAAAATGCCGCCTTGGATTTGGATTTTTCATGATTCCATTTTGTGGTCAGCATATCCCTGTTAGTGAAATGGAATTTACTATTATTAATAATGAGAGTCTTTTGACTTTGTTAAGGTTAATCGTTGTAATAAAAAAAATTACATATAAATCTCTTAAAATATGATTTAATGTTACATAATTTTTTTGAAAATTTATAATCTACAACTAACTTTCCTAAAATTTTTAGAAGAGTAAAAATATTACCAATTCAGTTTAAAAAATAAAAAAAATAATATATAAATCACTCATAATTATTTTTAACATGAATTTAGTTAATTTTTTATAATATTTTTCTAAAATAAATTGCTAATAACAAGATTGATTTTGTAATGTACTTATAATATAATTAAAGATAAGTATTCTAAATAAATTATTAACCAAACTTTACTAAACTACATTTGGAGAAGTATAATTTGTGTTTCTTTTATTTTTTTCAATACTTCTTTAACTTTATTGTACTAAAAAATATTTAAAAAATTATAAATAGTTCATTTAAGTCTTTTCTTATTTCCTTAAATTAAAAGTTAAATATTTTCAATTTTTTAAAAACTTGATAAAAATTATTTTTATTTTTGAAATTTCATAAAAATGACGTGATATTAAATCATACCTTAAAGATTTTTTTTTTTTTGGCGTGTGTTTTGGCATCAAAGGAAATGATTAATAACGGCCCACTTTGCGAGTCAGATTTGCAGATTGATGCCGTCAACTTCTCAGCGTGCGTGCACAATCTTTATTTGTGCTTTTACATAGTCAAAATATAAAGATTGCAACCTGAGTTTTCAGCCTTTGATGCCGGCAATTTTGCTGACTCTTTATTTGCCCTGCTCCTTTAAAAAATTCAGTTGTGGATTTTTATGTAGAAATAAAAAAAAAATTATAACTACTTCCTATAAAATTTCACATATTTATAAAAAATTATAAGTATACAGACTTCAATTGTAATAAATACATACAAAATTATAATTTTATTATTTAAAGTTACTACAGTTTTTTTATAAAATATTGTAAACACATTAAAAAAAAAAAGAACTAGTTTTAATTACCGACTCATTCTCACATAGCCGCGAGCCTTACGATTATGAGACCAGAATTTTTCATGTTAATGCATATACAATTCTTTTTTTTTTATTCTATCATAAAAAAATGTAAAAAGTTTATATAGTTCTTGTCGTGAAATATATATATTTTTTAAAATGCATTAACAAAGCTCTATGTAGATAGAGCGTTTAATTTGTATGGATTTAAATTTAATTTATTCTTAGTATAAATTAATCTTATATTATCATTTATTTATATATTTTTATATCAATTAAAAATTATTAAAATTTCTTTAATATTTTTTAGAATTCTTAATTATATTTTTAATGATATATGTTCTTTTTATTTAACAATAGTATAAAATATTTTATATCAACAATAAATCAAATTTAAATTCAATTTGTATTTCCCAAGTTGTCATGTACCAATTTATATGCCAAATTTGAATCCAATAGTGTTCTCAAATGGCGTCCTACTCTTTGGTATTTTTTGCAATTGTCTTCTTAATTATGTTTGGTGTTCTTCGATTAATAATTACTCTCTGTTCTTTATTAATTATTAAATTTTTAAGAATTTTTTTATTTTTTATCCATCATTTCAGAATTTTAATACAATGTTCTTTTTTTCAAATTTATCATTCTTTTTATTAATAAATACTTTATATTTTATACTATCAATCCACTTGCATTTATCCTTTCATGTTTCTTTTTTTTATTTTCAAATATCTTGAATTTTATACAAAAAAAATAATTTTGAAAAATTCAATAAAAATAAATAAATTGAACTATATTCTTAATACTCCTTTGGTTTTTTTATTTGTTGCTTTTTGAATTTTTTTTATTTTTTATCTATCACTTTAAAATTTTAGTGGAGTATTAAATATTTTTTAATTTTATTTTTTTGTTCATAAATATTTTATTATTCTACACTTTTAATCTATTTTCATTTATTCAGTTATTTTTTTTCTATTTTCAACTATATTAAGCTTTGTATGTAAAGAATAATTTTAAAAAATTATTAAAAATGAAAAAATTAAAGTACTTTTTTAATATCCATGAAAGTGATTAATTGTGATAAATAATAAAAAATAAAGAGAGTATTTATAAAATTAATTAAATACGGTAGATAATAAGAGATGTATGGAGTAAATATTTAAGCAATTTAGGTCTCGGTAATTAAAACTGGGCTTCCTTCTTAATTACAGTTTTGAAATTAATAACGGCATGTATTAATTAGCATTAAAAATTATTTATTTATTTGTGTTTTGTTTGTCCCATATACTTTTGAAAATCGAGGACGGTTAAGCATGGAAGATGGATCATTCGTTTGAGTGATTGAATCTCAAACTTTGTAATAATCATTCTTTGCTTTTACAACAATTTCTTGCGCCAAAAATGATATATGCACTGGTATTGAGCTTCATATTTTTTATATTTTTTAAATTAAATTTTATAAATTTATCTTATCTTATTATTTAATATTTAATGATAATTCTTAAATTATATTTATTATGATCAATATATTATTTTATAAATTCATTTTAGTATCATATATTTAACAGCACATCTTGATTTATATTTATTACTCAATACATTATTGATCTTGTACATTTTAGCCTCTGCTGTATTCTGTATTGGCATTATAATATATTTACTTTCGGCACCCACTTTTCTTCCACTCTTTCTCACATGTTAATTCAGACAAATGAAAGTAGAAGAAAAGTAGATGTATCAAATCAGTCTTTTAGATAAACACGATAAAATTAGTAAATATAGCTAAATTAAGAGAAATATACCTTTGTTATTTATTTGCAACAAGAACATATTTCGGATGATTTTTGAATTAGTGATAATTGTATAATTGATTGTGAGATTACAAGTTTGCTTTATTAAACTCAAAGTCATACATTATACATAATTTAACTGATGAGGATACCCCATAATGGACCATTCGATCATGATTCCGGTGTCCATGTCTAAGGTAAATTGAAACATTTGACATAACTTAAATTTTCTGTTAAGTTGTGCTTTACTGTGGGTTCAGTCGATATCATATTTAGGTTTGTATTGGTTTACATTAAATTTTATAATATATATATGTAATATGTGTGTGTGTGTATTAGATGAGTAATATTAATCATAAAACTTGCCTAATAATTAATATTGATCAAATTAAATAAAATTTTTGATAGCTATCCTTTGTGTTTTTCATATGTCGTGCCCCTTTGAAGGCAATCGTGATGGTATCTCCGGTGCAAGGATTTATGTGTTATGGACGAGACATATGGAATTTGTAATAACGAATTTAAAAGCATAAAAAAAGATATTAATAAGAAATTGTGCTATTAAACTACCATTGTCTGAAACAAGTTTACTGATTTTATTTTATTTTATTTTTTTAATTTCAAGAACAACAACTTCATTGTATTTATCAAGGTCAAAATGCCCGTATTACAATCGTAAGGAATATTCAGCAAATTAATAGACTACACAATATAAATATTGGCTAAATTCCTCAAACAAAAACTGCAACTATAAGCAAGCTGGAAAATCTCTCATTCACTAAGTATCTGATAAAAACCTCTAATAGATAAATAAATTTAATCTTCATTTCTTAAACCAGTTTAAGATCTTACAAATATAATTTGAAAGATTAATGTAAAGGAATAGGTCCCTGTAAGTAGAAGTTTTCATGATCAAATTTTAGATGAATCTCAATGAATAGGAAACAAAATATTTATATGTACAAACTTCATTTTATTAGAAGAATAAAAACTCTGCTGTGAGAGAATAGAACCAAAAATTAAAAAGGAAACTATACACAAATTTAGATCTTACTTTACAATTGGCGGAGAATTAGGTGAAGTGTGTTTACAAAAGTAAACTATAAGAAGCAATAAGTTATAAGATATAAAAATTAATGTAATTAAGCTTTTAACTTAATTTACGTGTGAAGTTAACAATATCTTACAATGTATAAATTTTTCACTCTTATTAATCTTACCAAAATATAAGAAGTAGTAAGTTACAAGATACAAAAATTAATGTAATTAAGCTTTTAACTTAATTTATATGCGAAGATAACAATATCTTACGATGTATAAATTTTTCACTCTTTTTAATCTTACCAAAAGAGTAAAGAGTAAAAAATAACTATGGTATAATAATTCAAATCTGCATATTAAATATACTAAAAAATATCTTACAATATATAATTTTTTCATTGCCGTCAATCTTACCAAAAGAGCAAAAATAAAATAAAAAAAATGAGGATCTCTGAATCTCTCTTAAACCTAAACTTATGCATTACAAATATTTATATGCCAATCTGATTTACAAAACAAATGTAATTATTTAAATCAAGATATAATCACTAATTAAATCAATTAAAATTATCCAAAATAAAAATAATCACCAATTAAATTGATTAATATTTGACTTAAAATCGTGAATAAAATAATAATTTAAAATAAGAAAAGATCGTGATGGATAATAATCGAAATAAATTTGGATTAAAAAATCCTAACAATGTCTAAGCTAAAACTAATGTTCAGACCTTCTGCGAGTGAGACAGAGAGCCGATCTTCTGAAAATTAGAGCCTCCGCTTCCGATGCCTGATTAAAATGACCGATCCAACTAGTTTGGGTTTGGGTAATTGGGTCAAGTTTACCGAAAGCAATGGTGATAAATATGTCGGATCACATGTTTATTGTTCTTGCCGAGTCCTGCTCCTAGGGGGCTAATTTTCAGCCTATCTGCAACGACTGAGTTTTATAATTTTCTTCTTAAAAATGCAAAATAATTTACTTTAAATTTTGAAGAGTAAATTCTATTTTTCATTTCTATGAAATTCATTTCTTTTTATTTTTATCCATGTAAATATTTTGCATTAAATTTATTCCTATAAAATATAAATTTATTTGATTTTATCCTTTGGCAGAATTCATATGAAGATTATTTTTTTCAATTTCATTTTCTTAAAGATAAATTTAAATAAATTAATATTTTATAAAAATAAAAATAATAAATAATAAATATTACAAGAATGTAAAAGAGAATTTATTTATTCAATTTTGAATAATCCTAACCGTTGTAGAGGAGAGCGAAAACTATTTGTAGTATAATGAAATGAAAGCTGCGTGTAGTCTGGAATATGGAAGTAGGGACTTGTCTTATACAATATTTCTATTATACATACTTTCTTTTTATTTTTAATTTTTTGGTAAAACTACTGGAAATAATTAGAGGTGCTTAACAAGTTTCGTACCGTAAATTTAGTGGATTGTTTATGAATTTTTTACAAACCAAACTCATTAAAAATAATCTTATGAAAAAATAAGTCTAAATGAATCAATTGAATTTGCATGGATCATGAGTCAACTATTTTTTTTAAAGCAAAAATAAGCCTTGCTTGCAATATGGATTAAATTGATCAAAATAAATTTATTTAAAATATAAATTTTAATAAAATGGATCCAAACAAAATGGAAGTGTGTGGATTTTGGCTTAGTGTGATCCACCAACCCTATTAATCACCCATGTACATGTTTTCATTAGATAAAATGGGTTGGATAATTAAGTTTATAGGCATTATACAATATTTCTACTAAACATATGGAAGAAAGGAATGCTAGTTGAATAATTAATTATTTGATTAATTTTATAATACCAATGAACTAATAAATTTTTAGTGATAATAAGAGATCATTTGATTTGTAAAAAAAAGTAAGAGAAGTATAAATTCTCGGAAAGTACAAAATTTCTGAATTATTTAGTTGGTTATTAACCGTCAAAATAAAGAAAGTAAAAATTTTTAAAAAATTTTATTTCTTATAAATTAGAAGAATTTGCTTATTCACACTCCCTTCAATAACAATAAGTTCCATGTCATTTATATATGAAAATATAAAACTACTTCTATTTCATTTAACTATTGATCACTTTAACATTTTTTATTATTTAAAAATATAATAAATATAATTTATTGAAATATAATTTATAAATTAAAAATATATGAATATTAATTATATAAAATATAATAAATAGAATAATTATTATATAAAATAAATATTAAATATTATATCATAAATATTAGTATAATAGAAACTTCATTTTAAATAAAATATATTTATTATATATATCCATTATATTATTTTATAGTTTTATATTTTTATTTTAATATTTTGTATATTTCTTATCTACTTTTACATGAATTTGTTAGAATTAATTATTTAATTAATATTTTCTTCATTTAGATTATATTAAAATAATCTAAGATATATATATATATAAAAGATCGTTTGGTTTATTTTTAAGATATCTTAATTTTTTATGCAAATTTAGTTCATTTTTAATAATAAATTAAAAGTAAAAAATCACTGATATAAAAAAGTTATGATGGAAAAGGAGATTATAAATATGGTGTAAAAAATAATTAGAGATGATTAAAATTTATAAATATTTCTTTTTTATTATATATTTAAAGAGTATATTAGTGATTTTGATAATATTTTTGAACCAAATAAAATATAAAAAATTAAATTTTAAGTAGTATCAATCAAATAATTTTAAATATTTTTTGTGATATTCAGAAGGAAAATTTCTCTTTAAAAAATTTAACTTTCTTCAAAAATTTATTTTTTCATGTGAATTAAATAATTTCTTAACACATAATTTAAGTACCGCTAAACGTAATAATTTTTCATTGTTTAATCCAAAAAAAATCGTACTAAATAATTCTCAAAATATATGTCACATGCTTGTAATAAATGCCTAGATGCTATCACGTGCATAGCATCAATGTCTCCGATTCTTAATTACATTAAATCCCTTTAAACTATGTAGATTAAATTAATAAAGAAAAGTATATTATTCAATATTAAATATATTAAATATAAGAGAAGAAATAATTGATAAGTAATTAAAATAATAATAATATTATATATAGCGAAAAAATGTAAAATTAAATTCTTAAAGCACGGTAAAAATCTTTCATTGTTTAATCCAAAAAAGTCGTACTAAATAATTCTAAGAATAAATGTCACACATGCTTGTAATAAATGCCTAGTTCCTATCACGTGCCTAGCATTAATCTCTTGCGTTCTGAATTACATTAATTCCTTTTAAACTATGTAGATTAAATTAATGAAAGAGAGTATATTATTAAATATATTAAATATAAGAGAATTAAATAGTTAATGAGCAATTAAAAAAATAATAGTAAGGGATTTAAAATTAAATTCTAAATGCAAATTAAGAATTGTTATTAAACATAAGATAATAAAATATTTATTTTAATAAATATAAAAAATGTAAAATTCAATTTCAAATTACATTTTTGACAATTATGACATTTTTGAAAAAAAAAACAAATTACACACATGGAAGTTTTATCTAACCTAATTATAATTTATAACATCTCTTTTGATTAAAACTTTTACATCAACATGTAAGGGAGTTGAGCGAAAATATTGTAATCAAAATTTGATATCAATATTACTTAACGGTTGAAGTTTTTTTTTTTTTTTTTATAGTTATAAATCAACACTTAACCTTATTATAATTGATGTGGGATTACCTGAGAGAAGGTACAGCGGTAGAATAAAATCACAAACTATTTAAACTATAATCTAATTTAAAATTCAAAGTAAATTATGCTGATTTCTCCTTAAATTTATTATAATTACACTTATATCCCTTTTTAATTTAAAGAATATACACTTATCTCTTTTTTCATTAACTTATCATGATAAATTTTTTTTCATCAATTTTAAATGCATACTCTTGAGGTAAGTATATATTTCTTAAAAACATAAGTAACATGAATATAATTAGATTAAATTTCATAAGATTTAAGAGTAATTTACCTATAATATTTTATATACAGTTTTGAGAGTCGGAGGCTTATCTCGAGGGGAAAAAAAACATGCCATACAGGTCAGTCAATTAGCAGGATCTTGAGAAGGATATTAAAAGAAAAAAAAAAAGGGGAATGGCAAGTTTGGTGAGAGCCAAAAGTAAGATGTGAATCCTGCGTTTGTTGAACCCTTATCATGTGTTTAGATGGAGTAATTTTTCAAGACATTTAAAATTCCAGATTGTATAATTTCTTCTTGGGCTAAGCAAAAAAGAAAGTTAACTGGTTCTGAGTATTTTAACCCCACATTTTTGATTTTGTGAAATAGATGGAATTTTCAAAATTCCTCTTTCTACATTCTATACTGACTCTTTCAGAAACTCTCTTCCATGCTTCAACCTCATCTCGTTTGTATTGCAAGCGTCACAGTTCGTCGTTACTTGCGCCACAACTTGTCGTTGCTCCAGCTTGTGGTCCAGGGGCTCCTCGCACTACTGTTGACGCCACTTCAACCCAACATTGTTTGTGTTGCAGGTCCCTGCATCACTGCTCTTTTACCTTCATGTCTCCTCAACATGAACATCCCGATATATTTGAAAGGTACTTTTTTTATGTTGATAATGATTTAGTTGTATTGTTATTGACTTGTGAACTAGTAATTGTTAGGATATCTATGTTTTTAATTTATTAGTGTTTGTTTTTTATATTGTCTACAAGTTGTTTGATATTTCTTCTCAGTGAGTAGAACATTGAATTTGCACAGTATTGAGATAAAATTGGAGCCAAGCAGTTGACCATCTCCGCTTAAGCCCTCGGTTCTTCCTCCACTTCCAAGCATCTCCACTAATATTATTCCAACCGTCACACCAATGTCAAACAAAATATTTCTATTGTCCCTTGCTTCCTATTCCTTCCTTCACAACCTTTCACTTGAATATCTTCTTTGAATAATAATTTTCTCAAATTGAGCTTCCAACTAACCAAGATTATATAATGGGAAACATAAGAAAACAACACATTAAACTTAGAGACAAGCACCCACTTTCTACCAGTAGATCACAGTTATAAATTGAATTGGATTATTGGAGAAGTACAGTACTAAGGTGATGAAGAATTCTTAGAATGATGCAAAAGTTTAAAGTACAATTGACATAAAAATTGAGTCCTTACCCTAAACTCAACTAGAAAAATCATGATTTGACTAGTGTAAAACACAAACCTACTTCTATGCACTAAATATGTCCTCTTCCAATGAACTCCATGCTTTCCACTTTCTCTTCTATGTTAGCTTAGGTGTTTCATTCTTTAGTGGAGATACATCATCTCTATGTGGGAGAGGAAAACTTCTACAATGTACTGGTTACTCTGGGATATTATCAATTGAATCATCCTACTCAATTTCTTAATTTGCTTTTAATAAAACATGCGACTATGATAGAACAAAATCAATTTATGGGAAGCGCCCACCTTGTTTTGTTGAAAAATTGAAGTCGGAAAGGTTCATAGAGGTTTCCAAAGGCCTTTAAATTGGCTAATTTTCAATAATACATCCCTTTAATCCCTTCCATGCAAGCTGTATAACGATAACTTGTCTCCGAGCACACTTGATTCTAACCAAGCCACTTGAACAAACACTATAGCCATTATTATTCCAGATTTTCAAGAAGCCTTTTGGATCAATCAATTCTTGCTTGAATGCTTGTAGTACTAAGAAATTTGATTATGTAACTACCACTTGGTCCCAATGCTCTCCTTTCCCCAAAACTGGCTTCACAAAAATATTAAGCAGAAGGAACCTAGTTAAAAAAGGCTGGGGTTATTGCAAAACTCAAAAAGTTGAAAATTTTATATTATGTTGTGTTTTGGAAAAAATCTTCTTCCATTTTTCTTTCTTCTTGCATGAAATATGGTATTGATTTGCTGCATTTCTCATCCCAAGTTGAAATTTTGTAAAGTGTTTGCACGAAAACTATTGCAACATCTAATTATTCTTCTCCATTAATCAAAACAAATAGTAAAGTAATCAAATAAGCACATTCATATTTCACAAGCTCTACTTTGACAAAAAGTTAATTTTATTTTGCCTTGTTAATGCAATAAGTGATGATGACAAGAATATTGTTGGGTTGAAGAAGGAAGGAAAGAGTAAAGGATATGCTATATTGAAATTTGCATACTTTTTGAGTGGAAGATGGCAAAAGGGAATGGAAAAATCCTTTAATAATTTTTTTATTTGACTTCAAGAATTTGATTAGGCCTTAGTTACACATAAACAAAGTCAAGATGATTTTGAGAAGCCTAATTATACTTAAATATTTATTTTGTTATATATTATAATGTTAGGTTTTGTACCATTCCCATTGGTGGATGAAATCAAATATTGTCAACATAACGACATTAGATTTTGATATTGAAGTGATAGTTAGAAAAGGGCATGTACAGGGTGGTTTGTGTAGTGTGTATGGATTTATATAATTAAGGGTAAGAAACTTCAAAAGGATGTATAACATGAATGAATATTCAGGAGTTATTGAATGCAAAGCCAAGAATCATTGAATACCATATTAGACTTGTTAGGTTTGGCACAAATTTTATTTACTTCTCATTATTAATTGTTTCATGTTATGGGTTTATTTGGTGTTCAAGTTAGATTTGTACTATAGTAGAATTGGGATAACTTACCTAACAAGTATCTTGAGTTATAAATATTTATGTTGAGATATGAAGTATGACAAAGATGTGATTAAGGGTCTATAGGAGATATATGGGAACTTTTATAGATTTATGACTGATGTGAGGATAGTGGATAGAAGTTTTTAGAGTTATAATTGAGAATCTTCACATGCATTTTCCTATACTATTTATTTATAATGGATCTCTTCTCATCTATGAATTTTTTCTCTTAAAGTTAGAAAATTTTCCACATTAAATCTTTTTCTTTATGTTATTGCATTGCTTTAATTAATTTAATCATATGGTACTTAATTATTTAGAGAAGAGATATTTTTCCAAAATGATGGATATATAACTATAATGTCATGATGATGATGAGCTCATTAGCTTGTGCGAGTTTTATATAGGCTGTGTTTTTTTGTATGTTTACCCTATTATTCTATTGAATAATGATAGGTTTTTTCATTTTTTATACATTATCAGTATTTTAGCAAAAAATGGATACAAATTAAAAGAAAACAAATCAATCAAGTGGTGAAAGAGATGTGAATAACACTTTGGAATGTGTTACAACTATTCTAGATGCTAAAGAGTAGATAATGTTGTTAGTGCTAAGTTTTATATAATAAGTTTTCATAATGATAAATAAATGTTATAATAGCATTATCATATTTTTATATCAAAGTATTATAAAAATCTTCAATAGACATGCTACATTATGGTTGCATATGCTAAAAGAGTTATATCTTATATAAATGTGACTAAGCATATGATTGATAAAGATAAATGATATAATAATTATGCATGTTTTTTTACTAATTTTTTATATATTTTATATATGAATCATGCATATTAATATATTGATATATTAGATTAGATTAACTATATGGTTTGCAAAGTTTATGAACTTTTTTATAAGAAAGTTCAATAAGTAAAATAAAAGTTAATATTGAAGTAAAGAAATGAAAAATCATATTATGCTTAACTTTAGAACAAGGAAAAAAAGGCAAGAAAGAAGATGTGATCCAAGCATTGAATGATAACAAGATAAAAGTTTTGAAAGGTTGGAAGCATTAAGAAAAGCCTAAGGATTTCATTAATATAACTTTTCATTTTAGACTTAAACTTTCTTGTAAAATAGAGTTTTTTTTATGATATAAAGCTCAAACATTTCTTTAATTTTTTTTTTAAATTGATAAAAAAACTTTTGAATAGATAATCTGCAATCATATTTTTACAAAACTAACTTATGGGTCACTTAAAAAAAATAAATGAGATATGAATTTTCGGTGTTTTCAATTTTGACATTTGATCACTTTTTTAATCATATCTCACAAAAATATTAATGATTTAATTGTAAAGCTTTTTCTATATGAGAAGAGACTTCAATAGCTTTTCATGGACATATCATTCAGCTTAGAATGATTAAGATATAAAAGAGTTGTATTTTTTTAATTTGAGTTTAGAATTCAATTTTTTATATTTTAGTATTTTATTACCTTCACTTATTTTTTTGGCCAAACCTCAAAAATTATAAATAATATAAGCATGGAATTATTTTTATATAAAAATAAACTCAAAGAGCTTTCAATAATAGGTCATTTACTTAAAATGATTCAAGATATAAAAATGTTATGAATTTTACAAATTGAGTTTCAAAATTAGATTTACAATTTACTATTTTGGACCTTTGCTCATTATTTTAATCATATCTAAAAAATTACACAAGTTATGAATATGAAACTAGTTTTATGTGAAAGTAGACTTAAATACCTTTCTAATGATAAGTCATTTGCTTAAAATGGATTTAATATGAAGAAGTTGTTACATTTTAAAATTGACTTTGTAAATTTATCTTTGAGAATCGATTAACCAATAAAATAAATTGATTTTGGATAAATAAAATTGAAAATTTTCATCAGAATTAATTGATCATTAGAATTAATTGACTAATTGATTATGACTATTTTGAATATCTATAAATGGCTAGTTTTCATTCCTAATTGGCCCAAATGGCTATAGTACCTTATGGGCTCTTTATATAAGCTAAGAAATGTCAAATATAACATATAGAAAGCTTGAACTTTATTTTCTAATATCATTTTTCTCATTCTTTCATGCAAATCATGAATTAAGTTCTCTATTTGAAAATTTTCTATTCTAAGAGCTTTATTTGTTTCATCCATTTTATAAGAGAGTTTGTTTAAGTTAATATTTATCTTATATTATTTTCTAATTGTAAAGAGTGAGGCATCCTTTTGAAATTCTTTGAGAGGTAAGGTATCTTTTGTAAAGAGAGATTTTGCTCAAAGAAGAATGAGGATTTATAAAGAGGCTTTTTCAAGTACCCAATTCAAACTTAAAGGGATAGTGGATTAAAACATAAGTTTAGAAAGGTTAGAAAATGAATATACACTTTGGAGAGGATATTCAAGAAGGAATCGCTATAAATTCTTGTATTTGATCTATCTATCTTTATCTCTTTGCTTTTCTACACCATTTGATTACATGCTATATTTTTTTGTTGTTAGTTGTTGAATATATTATGTTTCAATACAATGATTAAATGCTTAAAAGGGGTGGATATTTATGCATGTGCTTCTTGATGACTTTTCTATGCATAGTTAATGAAATTGTTAAATATATTGTATTTTAACGTTGATCTTTATGTTTGGATGATTGAATAGTTGAAAACAAATCTATCTATGCATGTGCTTTTTTATTATTTTTCTATGCATAATTGAATGAGTTATTTTGCACAAGTGCGTGGAATTGTTATATATTGTACGTAAACTTTTTCATTAAATTATCTTGGATTTGTTTCTTAATGATTTGTTTATGCATAATTGAATGAGTTAATTTGTACTAATTCATTGAATTATCATATCTTGAGTGCAAACTTTTTCATAAAACTCTTTTGGAAGTGTTTGAATTAAAATTATTCTCATGACTTCCTAAAATCAAAAAGTTTTTAAAGAGAATTTTAAAATTGGTAAAAGTTTTAAAAAATTTCAAAACACCTAATCTACTCCCCCTTAGGTGTGAGTTGCTAAGGCCTACAATTGGTATAAGAGTTATAGGCTTTTGTTTAAAGGACTTAACTATTTGAAAAAGATTCATGGCATCCTTTGATGAAAACTCTTTTAAAGAAAATTTTGATACTTAAAATGCTCTAATGTTTGAATATGTTGATATTTCTAAACCTTCGTTCTATGATGATTCATATTTTAAAGTTAAAGGAAAAATGAAATGTTATATACAAACCTTTGATTTTGATTCATGGGATACATTGAAAGTGGTTTTACTTTAAAATCAAAAAATGAATAGAATGATGATTATAAAAAAAATTTCACTTTGAACATTAAAGTAATAAAAATTTTGTATAGTAGTTTAAATGATGATGCTATTCTAAATTGTTTAAATATTCTAGTGTCAAAGAAATTTGGGATACTCCTATTGTTTTCTATTTCGATAACCATATTTTTATTGATAAGAATGCTTGTGTTGAGTAAGAAAAAAAATGAAAAAAGAGGAAATTATTTTTAAGGAAAATCTTCAAGAGGATGTGCAAGAGTGTGAAATGTATTCAACACCTTTTAATAAAGAATTCAAAGATGAAAGGAAGGATGGCTCTAATGATGAACAAATTAAGCTTCAAATGAAAATTTCATGCTCTATGGTTCAAAAGAACTTAGAAGTATATGATTTTAATTTTAATACTAGTCCTTGTGATGATGACTTATATGATTTTAATGAATTGTATAATGATAGAATATCTATAAAACTTGATTACTTAACTTCCTGTGACTTTGAAATTAAGAATAATTTATCTAAAAAGTAAGTTAAACACTTGTGCACTTTGTAATTCTCTAAGTGAAGATATAGATTTTACTCTTGGAAAGTTAAGAAAACTTCTTGGGAAGTTTGAATTAAAGTGCAATTTCTATAAAAAGGCCAAAGTTTTCTAAATGTGTCTTTCATGAAAAATTAAATTCTAGTAATAATTTCATTATTTGCAATTATTGTGGTTATAAAGGTCATATTTCTCATTTATATCTAATTTAAAGAAAATCTTATGTGAGAAAGAAGGAAATTTAGGTTCTTAAGGTATCTAAATGATTGAATACTAGTATTCAAGGACCCAAAATGAAATGGATACCAAAAAGTCCTCCTAATGAATTGATTGTGTAGAAAAATTCTTATAAACATAGGTAATTTGGTCAAGAAAAGAAAACGTCTTCAATAAGAACTCCTCCAAAGCAAATGGATAGAAAAAGATGGTTTGGCATAGCTAAAGCTTCTCAAACACATAATGGTGCTATTTCAAAGCTAAAACCTTTTAGAGAAAAGTAATGGATAAGAAAGAGTTATCTTTTCATTGAAAAGGATAAGATATCAATTTCTCGAATTTCTTTTGTTACTTGACTTGATATTTATTGAAAAGAGATTTGTTAATTTCAACGCATGAGCATTGCTTAAAGATTATGATTCACCTGGATTAAAATCATGTATGCATGAGTTATCCTTTCATGATTACAAATGGTTACAAGCTCAGATGTTTTTGTTAAGGATCAATTGGAATTAGAAATATTGAATTCATAGTTTTCAAGAAGATTAGAATTAAGTAATTAATCAATTCCTAAGAATCAGTTATATAAATGATTCCAAACATATGGAGGAAAACTGGAAATTCAAAATTGTGGGATGTGAATTAAGTGACTAATCAATTCATATATGAATATATTCTTACATGAATTGATTGACCAATCAATTCTAAGCAGCTCCTATACATACCCTTGTTCCATTGAAACCTAAATGCATGATTTGCTTTATCTTCATATGCCCATAGCCCTTTGATGATATAACTTAATATAAAGGTATGCAATGCTTAGTATATTTTCCATTAAGTTTCCTTCACAATTGCTTAATAAGGAAGATATGCAAATGCTTTGAAAATACTTTTCAAGAATATGATCATCATGCTTACTTGTTTGAATTGATAAAATTTTCATTAGCATATTACATTGATATTCATCTAATCCTTATGGATCAAAATCTTGGTTGGATACCAAAGAAGCTATCTAGAGTTTCATATAGGAAGGAATGTGATACTACCTCAAGCATAGTATAAAAATGGAAGATAAGTTCAACTTGAGGCTAGATTAACTTAACTTTGAAAATAAAATCAACTTTTACAAAGAGGAATGAGACTTAAAAGATTGGCATAGTCTATCCTATTTATATGGTTAATATACTTTATATCATTCTTAAATTTGGGTATTTAGGGATTAAATATATTATTGATATATTTAACTTTATCTTTAAGATGATATGTTTGTAAAACAAAATTAACTTTTACAAATAGGAATGAAAGTTAAAAGATTGGTATAGTTTATCCTATCTATATGCTTAATATGCTTTATATCATTTTTAAGTTTGGATAGTTAACGATTAAACATATCATTGATATATTTGGCTTCATCTTTAAGATGATATGTGTTCCTTATGCTAAATAAATATTATTTTTTAATTAAGATAAATATGTTATCAATGTATCTTAAAGGTTTATATACTTATGTTTGAATTTAGAAAGATAATAGATCCATGATTTTAAAGATCAAGATTTATAAATGTTTGAAAAGGAACCCATTTCATTTATTAGTGCATATTTGTATTCTTGATGGTTGGAGGTACCTTTTTTGTTTCTAAATGCTAGTTCCTATAAGATATCTTTATGAGTTTTAACAATTTTATGTGTTTTCTTAAACATGGATAACTTTTTGAGTTTTTCAAAAATTCTCATTAGTTTGAAAATGACTTCATTTGGATTTCCCTTAACTCCTCAAAGGTTTAAAGTTATATGGTTATTGATATAGTACTTGTTAAATATTTTCTATCAATTATTTATATGTTCCAAAAAGTGCTAGAATGATACTTATAGCTAACAATTCATTGAAGAATGCTTAGAATTTGTTTAGTATATCCTAATCTCCTATCTTGAGTTGTTATGTTTAAAAGCTTGAAAGGATTTTAGTGATTTGAAAGAAATTTAAAGATTTATTTCAAGAGTATGAAAATAAAAAAAAATAGAAGATTAGGTCTTGATATAAAGATTAATGGTTTCCAATCTTTCTCCAAAAGTAAGCACACTAAGAAAAACTTTTCTCTCATCAAGATCAATGATGTTTACCTCACAATTGATGATAAAGAAGATAACTATAACCAAGGGGCACCATATATTGCTACAAATGAGTATCTTTATTCTTTTCTTAAGAATCATTAAAATTTGGATTGCATAATACTCTTCATCTATTTGCTCTTGATTGGTTAGGATATGACTATGAAAAAGATGCTTGGTTGTAATGAAAAGTGCTTAATTATTATTGTTACATGATCATTGTCATCGTTATAGGGAAATCTTAATAATTTTTATCTCTTTTATTCTTATTGCATATTCTTTTTATGATGTGCTTGAGTTAAGTTTTTTAATTCCTTGGAACTTCTGCTACTTATAGTCTTTCATAAAGGAAACTTATTAAGGAGATACGAATGCTTTAGATTATTTCAAATGATTCATTTTATTCCCTTTTCAAATTAGCTTGAAAACAAAAAGTCATTGATTTTGAATTGCTTAATTTTTTTTTTATTATCATACTATATTGTTTTCAAATGACCATGTTTGAAAGATTTAGTTTTAACAAAGTATTTTGAAAAAGGTGAGCAATTCAAATGCTTTTTTTCTTAGATTAATAAAAAAAGGAAAAAGGTTTATGTTTACCATGTTGTTACATGGTTGTGCACCTTGGTAGGCATATATGTTTTGATTCTTTATTCTCTCCAAAGTTTAAATCCATTTTACATTTTTTAAGAAGGGAACATATTTTTTGAAAATTATAAGAAAATCAATGTTATTTCATTAAAAGGGAGCTTAGATAAAATAGATAGCATAATTTGAGGAGGAGATTTAAATTATTTTACTTATATTATGATTCACATTTCTCTTAATATGAAGAGTTTCGAATGTTTACACACATTACATGTTTATTCATGCTTACTCAAAGAAAGAAGGTAAAATGTTATATCTTTTGATTCATTTATTTGACAAATGTTTTTCATATAATTATAATATGAAATTTTTGATAATCTTATTGAGATCACATGACATGAATATGCATTTACTTAGAAAAGGTGAATAGTGTGACTTCCAATGATGTTTATCTTTCAAGCTACTTTTATTTTCTTAAGGAGAAAAAGAAAAGAAAGAGATGATAATGAAAAATAAAGGGTGAATATAATGATATCACTTGTTTTAATATGATTATTTATCCTTTTTTTTATGTCAAATAAGGAGAGAAGAAGATGGAAAGAAAAATATACTATGTGCTTAATACTTGATATCATCATATGCTTACTAGATTAAATCTTTATTTCAAACATCTTTTCTTTGGTGATTTGTCATCATTAAAAATGGGGAGATTGTTATCCTTAAGTTTTATATGATGACAAATGAATGTTACAATAGCATTGTATATCTTTATATCAAAATGTTATGAAAATCTTTAATAGACATGCTACATTATAGTAGTAATAACAATGCTTGGTTATATGCTAAAAGAGTTATATAAGCATTACTAAGTATATAATTGACTAAGATACATGATATGATAATTATGCATGTTCTTGTATTAACTTGTTATATATTTTATATATGAATCACGTATATCAATATATTGATACATTAGATTGGACTAATAATATAGTTTGTAAAGTTTATGAACTATTGTCTAGGAAAGTCCAATAATTAAAATAAGAGTTAGCATTGAAACAAAGAAATGAAAGATCATATTATACTTAACTCTAGAATAAGGAAGAAAGGTAAGAAAAAAGATGTGATCCAAGTATTGAATGATGACAAGATTCAAGTTTTTAAAAATTGGAAGCATCAAGAAAAACTTAAGAACTTCATTAGCATAATTTTATATTTTAAGCTTAGATTTTCTTGTAAAATAGAGTTTTTCATGATATAAAGCTCAAACAAATTTTTTGTAAAAATCTTAGCTTGATCAAATACTTTTAAAAAGATAGCCCGCGATTATATTTTTATAAGATATCCTCTAAGATGCTTAAAAAAATGAGGTATGAGTTTTTTGGTGTTTTTAATTTTGATATTTGATCATATCTCGCAAAGTATTTAATTTTCATATGAAAATAGACTCAAATATCTTTTCATGGATGTGTCATTTGCTTAGAATATTAAGATATGAAAGAGTTATGATTTTTTTTAAATTGAGTATAGAAATCAATTTTTTACATTCTAGTTTTTTTTTTTGACTTTTTGCTTATTATTTTAGCCATATCTCAAAAACTATAGATTATATGAGTATGAAATTATTTTCATATAAAAATAGACTCAAAGAGCTTTTCATGGATAAGTCATTTGCTTAAAATGATCAAGATATGAAAGAATTATGAATTTTATAACTTAATTCTCAAAATTAGATCTTTGAAATTCACTATTTCTAATCTTTGCTTATTACTTTAATCATACCTGAAAAATTACATAAGATATAAGAATGAGATTAGTTCCATGTGAAAGTAGACTCAAATGTCTTTTTAGTGATAGGTTATTTGCTTAAAATGAAAAAGTTTTGACTTTTTAAAGTTAAGTTTGCAAATTTGTCTTTGAAAATTGATTGACCAATCGATTCTAGATAGGTACAAGTAAAAATTTCCATTAGAGTCAAATTGATTTTGACTATTATGGTGTGTAAATAATGGTTATAAATGGCTAGTTTTCATTCACAACTGTCCTAAATGGCTATAATACCTCATAGGCTTCCTATATAAGTTAGAGAAAGCCTAAACTTTATCTTTTGATATCATTTTACTCCTTTCATGCAAATCATGAATTAAGCTTTCTATTTGAAATTTCTCTATTATAAAAGCTTCATTTGTTTCATTCACTCTATAAAAAAGTTTGTTTGAGATTTATGCTATATCATTTTCTAATTGTAAAGGGTGAGGTGTCCTTAAAATATTCTTTGAGAAGGTGAAGTATCCCTTGTAAAGAAAGATTTTGCTAGAGGAAGAGAAAGAATTTGTAAAGAAGCTTCTTCAAGTGCTTAGTCCAAACTTGAAGGGATAATGAATTGAAACACAAGTTTAGAAAGCTTGGAGAGTGGATGTACAGCTTGGAAAGGATATTAAGGAGGAACTATTATAAATTCTTATATTTCATCTCTCTATCTCTATCTTTTTACTTTTCTACACCATGCTCCATTTTTCTTGATTAAATGCTTTGTTTTCACTATTGTTAATTATTGAATATATCATATTTTAATGCTTATGATGATACTTTGATAATTAAATGCTTAAAAAGAGTGTATATTTATGCATGTGTTTTTTTATTCTTTTTTTATGCATAATTGAATGAATTGTTTTACACAAGTGCATTGAATTGTTATATATTATGTGCAAACTTTTCCATTAAATTATCCTGTATTTGTTCCTTGATGGTTTGTTTATGCATAATTAAATAATTTAATTTGTACTAATTATTGAATTATCATATCTTTAGTACAAACATTTTTATGAAGCTCTTTTGGAATTATTTGAATTAAAATTATTTTTATGACTTTTCAAAATCAAAAGTTTTTCAAAGAGTATTTTAAAATTGGTAAAAGTTTTAAAAATACCTAATTCACTCACTTCCTGGATGTGGGTTGCCATGGCTTACAAATGTTGTGTGGAACCTTTGCAATGAATATATTTAATAAGAACGTAGTTTTGAGTGGTTATTATTTAATATGATTAGACATTTAATTTGTGAATGGATAGAGTTGATGATATATTCCATATTTTTGCAATTTGATCTTATTAGTAAATATTATATTATTTTGTTTTAGTTTTTTTCACAAATTCTTAATATTTTATCATTTTATTTTTAGTTAGATATAAAATGCAATAATATAAAATAAAATTGCATTAACAAAAAAATCAATTGAAATATTTATGATGTTTATTAAAAATTTAATATTAATATTAGAAATATAATATATTTTTATCAATAATTTATTATATAAAAAATAAATTATGAAATGGACAATAATAATAAATTTTTTCAAAAGTTTGTGAAGTATAAAAGAATTTATAATATATCATTACAATCCAAATAAGGTGGAAATGAAATAAGGGCAATAATAGAAGGAGGTTCATTTTTCAAGATGTCAAGTTTTTTATAATTATATTGTCTTAATGAATTAAATGTAATTTAATAATAAAAATGCTACAATTTTTTTAAAAGTACAATTTCTCATAACATCATCCTTAAATAAAATCATTTCAATTTCTTTCATTTTAAATTTTTAAAATTTTATAATTATTCCATCCACGCACGAGGTTAGATCTCTTGAGAAAGACAAACAAAACCAACATCTCTTGAGAAAGACAAACAAAACCAAATATAATTGATAAGGGTGGGTGATGTCCAACAAAAACCATACAAAATAGCTTTACCTAAGAAAAATAGGCAGATAGAGAAAAAGAAAAACCAGACATCATGACTTCAACTGATGTGAAACCTTATGCTGTCTTGACTCTATCCCCATTCCAAGCTCATCTGATCTCAACTCTAAAACTAACAAAGCTTCTTTATCACAGGGGTTTTCACACAACCTATGTCAAAATTGAGTTCAACCTATGTCTAAAACTAGCAAACCTCATGCTATCGGATTTTTGATTTGAAACCATCCCAGGTGGACTTCCTTGATTTTGCAGATGATGGTAGCATTCAAGATATAGTATCTTTTGCTAATTCTACTAGAGAAAACTGTCTTATCTCCTTCCAGAAACTTCTTGCAAGACTTAATGATGAATCATCCTCCTCCAATACCGATGGCGGTCTTGTCATCCCTCTAATTCTTCACCATCAAAGTTGTTGAAAAACTTGGAGTCCCTATAGTACTCTATTAGTCAGCCAATACATGTTCATACTTGAGTATTACCATGCTTGCTGCATAGTTAATAATGGTATTAAACCCAATGTTTTCAAACCTGATCCGACCATTGATTCGGTAACATAAATGGGTTAAGATTGGATCGGTTCAATCAGTTAAATCAAGTAGTCAAATAAGTTAATATATGTTTTCATATATAAATTATAAATTATGTATATGCATATAAAAAATTAAGTTCATTTAAATTTTAGAAGTATATTTTTGAAAAAAAATAAAATAAATATTAATCTTACTATAATTACAATAATTTGATACAATTTTAATATTATTTTATAATATTTAAATTATATTTCATTTAAATTTAATAAAAAATTTAAATTAAACATTTACTAAATAATAATGACTTAATCATACATAACATGAAATATAGATATTTAATATATATTATTTATAAAAATTTAAATAAGATAATATTTAGAAAAAAAAATCACATTATGCATTATATATAATGAAAGCCCTTATATATAACCAAAAGTCAGTTAGTGTTAGTAATTAGATAGCATGAGTAAAGGAGAGGTCTCATGCTTGAGACTTGCATAGACTACTTTTTAATTTTTTTAATGAAACATGCTAAAAGTCAATAGACTCATTTGGACTGATTCATGTTGAGTTAGCGAATTTCCAAATTAATATTGATTCAAACTGGTTTAAAGTAGTTCAACCAGACTCTCAAGTTTAAACCATTACCTAGACTAGATTAAGGTCTGGTTCTCGGTTGAAAAGGTTGATTCGATCCAAATTTCAAAATATTGATTTTACCTTTCAGAGGTAAGTGTTCAATAGTGACTAAAATCATAGTCCTCTAAATTTTTAGTTTACATTAATTTAGTCTTTAAAATAAAATTTGTATTAATTTGATTCTTGAAATTTTAAGTTTAAATAAAATTTTGGTTTTTTATAGAGATTAAATTATTAATTTGATCTTTTTAAGGGACTAAAATCTTGAATTTAAAATTTCAAGTACTAAATTAATATAAATTTTATTAAAAGAACTAAGTTAATACAAATTGAAAATTTGAAGAACTAAAATAAGATTTTAATTTTAATTAGTATTTATGGTTCTCTCATTTTGCTTGATAATATCTTGCTTTTACAATTAGCATTCACTATTATTTTTATAATAATAATAATAATAATAATAATAATAATAATAATAATAATAATAATAATAATAATAATAATAATAGTATTAATTTACTTAATATATATATACATACATGATTTTAGGTTCAAATATCATAAATAATAGAAAGTAAAATTTTTAAAATAATATTAAATGCTGTTGTATCATTAAAATACCCACTTTATATATATAACACAATCCAAGATAAATTGCATTTGCTAAGGCTTTATTTGGTTGTAGGAGAAATGAGAGGAGAAAGAAAAGAAAAAAAATGAAATAGAAGTTATTTTCTTTTGTTTGGATGAATAGAAAATTAGGAAGAAAAAAACTTAATAGTTTAAAATGATCACAATGCCTTCAATGAATAAAATATGACTAGTCTATTATCAATGTAAATTAATTCTACACTATCACATCTTATGCGTTATCATATCATTAAATAATTGTTGTAGTCATTAAAAATTTTTAGGTAATATTTATTTTTTAATGAGGTATTATTTTTTCATTCACTAATATTATAAAAATATTTATATTATCAATTCATAAAATTTAAACTATTTTAAAAATATGTTATAATAATAATTTTCTTTAATTTTAACATAAAATTGTAAGTTAAGGGCTTAAGTTGTAGGCATGGTGGCCTCATTAATTGACTAGCTTATGCTAAAAGAACTAAATTAAAAGGAGGGTTAGGTCACTTTTCACTATCAATCATTAACAAATTAAGTAGGCATGTTTACTAGGACTATCCTTTCCTAGTAACCAACGTTTTGCTTGTTTGTTGGACTTCAAGGGACTTTATTAATCTTATTTTCATCCTTCATCCTAAATTAGTCTATTAACTTTACATTATAACATACAATAATGTTTCATCACATATAACCTGACATAATATAAAGTCACAATTCCCATCATAGCATGCATTGGTGTTCTATGACATATTCCCTAACATAATATATACTAAGAACAAAATCCATATTGTTTATGTTACTTACATCTACAAACTACCATAATATTGCAAAATTCACATAAATTAGTGACATCTTTCCTTAGAAAATCCCATAACACTATCAAATACTTTTCAAATGATTTTTGCATCCTTCATGAGGTGATATAAGAGATTCTAGCACATCTTGGCATATCAAAAAATTAATTTTTGGCATTCTTATTTTTACACAAGAAATGATAGCACTGAGATGGGATTTCTTGCATCACTTTTATATTTTCTAACTCATATTATACATTTACAGGACTGTAATGTTGAGATTTGATTCTCTCAAGGAAAACAAAACTTCTTTTAACTATTTCAACTTGTTTGTTAATAAATGCAATTCCTTTTCTCATAACTTTAGTTAAGTTATTAATTCCCACGTTCATTTTTTTTATCCATTTTCAACTAAATCAATCATTGTTACTTTGTATTTGGTACCTTTTGAAGATGATGTTCCCTGAGATTAATTTCAATGATATTAATTTGAGTTGCCATATACAATATTATATGCATCTATATTGCCCGTAAAATTTGTACCTTCATTTCCATAATGAATATCAAAATCAAACATAACATCAAAACAATCACTCAAATTAATGTTTCTTTTTCCCACCATTGGACTTTGTCTTTTGCATTTTCAGTATGACCACCAATTGCTCTATCCTTATTAAAAAAAATTCAACAGTATATCATAGTTATATATTAATGTTCGCTTCCACTTTTATGCTTTAAGCTTCTCTTATGAATGCAACCTTTATCAGTCATATCTATATATTAAAAATAATTCTAAATTTAATACCTTTAAAAATGTATATTGAAAGTAAAAATTCATTATAGTAGTGTAATAATTATATATAAGTAATTACCTTAAAGATTTTATTCCAAACTTCTGACTTTACCTCAAACATTTGTGTCATAGGATTCTAACCAATTTCACTCCCCATATGAAATAAATCATAACATTAATTGAAGAATGCCTTTAGAGTTTTCATTCTCTTCTTAATGTATTACTTTTAAAAAAAAGGTCTTATCATTGATCTTAGCCTTTGTTCGGAACTACAGAAATTGGGGAAGAAAGAAATGGGGGGAGAGAAGTTAGGGGAGAAATTCAGCACTTCATTTGTTTGGATGTAAAGGTGAAATGAGAGAAGAAAGAAATTGGGTTCAAAAAAGGGATGTGGGACCCATCGAAAAACTTCTCTCCGGCATTGGGAAGAAATGGCTGAATTTTTTACCCTTTTCCCGTTGTTACCCTCAGCTCCTACTTTCTCTTTTCACATCCTCACAGTAGCTACTATTGCAACTTTTCCCTCCACCATTGTGTTCTGCCATCTGGCTACTAGACTTCTTCTCGACATTCTGGAAGGTGCTTAGAATCTAGAGCTCATAGGATGTCAGTCGTCCCCAGCTGTCGATGAAGTAAACTCAGTTGACGATGGAGACATTAAAGACTAAGGCAGCCACGAATTCAAACCCAGGAATCCTAACCTGTGATTCCAGTAATTTCTTGTTTTTTATTTTAAAAATAAAAGAACTTGACCACTTATTTTTTGAAATAATTTTTAAAAAATTATTTTTTAATATATAATTTTAAAATAAAAAAATTATTTAGCCACCTATTTTTTAAATTTATTTTTTATTTTAAATGTCAATTTTATAATTAAATAAAATATTTTTCTTATTTACATCACTAACTATCTTTTATTTATTATTTTTTTCTCAATTCAAAAATAATTTTTAAAAATAAGAAAATAATTTTTGAGAACAACTTTTAAAAATATAAAAAATAAAAATATATCCAAGCATATTCTTAATTGTTGAGGATGTAATATTATTAATATTTGATTCAATAAAAATATTTATAAAAATATTAGAGTTTTTTGTTTTAATTTTATATATTTTTAAAAATATTAAATATATGAGTGATATCCAATATATAAAAATTGGATTAAAATATAGAAATTGGATTAAGTTTGTTATGAAATAATTAGGTTAAATTTATATATATATATATATATATATATATATATATATATATATATATATATATATATATATATATATATATATATATATATATATATACACACACACACACACACACATATATGTTAGGCCTACATAAATTATATATAAATATTTTTCGTAATTTGTTAATAACCATTTTAAAAAAATAAATAAATTATGTTTTAAAATATACATTTATATTCATCTTTTACACATAAGGGTATAATGATCATTTTATAAAAATGCAATTTCTTTCTCTCCTAATTTCTCCATTTCTAAGCAAAATAAATCATTTCTCCTCTAATTTCTTTCTCTACCAACTTCTTTCTGTCCCTACTTCTCTCCAATCCAAACATACCATTAGAGTTTTCATCATAGTATTGTAAGTTAGAGAAGCGAAAGTACCATTTGGTTTATTTCCTTTATGGATTTCCTCCAGTAAAGCATCTAATAACATTGTATCCATCTTAGGAGTCCATCACAATGTATCTTTAGAAAAAGTTTGTTTCTAATTTTTTGACCTTTTATTCTTTAACATAATTTAATCTGCAAAGTGTCACATAAACTAGTATGATGATATAAGTAATATAGAAAATTAATAATTAAGTTACATGATATTATATTTTTTATATGTAGTCTTTAACAAAGTAATTAACTATAGAGACAACAATCTTGTATCCTTTATTAGCATAAGCAATGTGCCTGATGTCTTGCTTAATACAAACATAAGAAATGCAAATTTCAAATGTTACATAACATTTATATGAAAAACACATAGTTATATACAATTCGATGTGGAACATCAAGTTCATTAGAAACACAATAAATTATATATTATTATAGAGTATATAAAAGAAATTTATGATAAACTCTCTTGATATTCATTCTACATATGAGTTGCTATGCTTTCTTTTAAAATAAATCCTTGTTTGTAGTCTTTGTTTGTGTTTTATGGATCATAATCTATAAGATTATCTATGGCATTATTTAGTAGCTCATAGTCTACTTCCTCAATCAAATGCTTATTAGGATCAACATCCATCAAGAAGTTATGCAATATATAACAAGAAATAATAATGTATATCATAATTTCAAAGGAATAATATAGTTTTATGCCATTAGCTATGATTGGAAACTTTTTTTAGGACTCCAAATGCTTTTTTAATGATAGTTTTCAATGAAGTGTATTGATAATTAAATTATTTTTTTGCATTTTGTACATCATCTATTAAGCACCCCTTTAAGTGATAATATACACATCTATATGATATAAGCATTCCACTCTTTAGTGGAAATATTAATATTTACTAAGTAAATATAAGAAGTATATGAATATATGTCATAAAGCATAATTACTATGAAATAACCTTATTAGAGTTTTTTTCCTCTTTTTTTTGTAAGGGACTAATTTAATGTTTTTACTTACCTTTAGAAATTTTAAGTTTATCTCGCCTTTTAGTTAGTGTATGGTTGAGAACTCTAGAGTTAGATGCAGTTTTTTCCTAATTAAATAGTACATAATTGAATTTCATATAAAAAATTCAAGTAGTTAATATATTTTGTGTTGGGAAGCCTTTTCTTTTTTGAAAGTGAAAGGCATCTTTTATTAGTATTTTCACCTGTATATATGTCCTATCTACAACTCTAATACAATCTTATATATTAATTATTTTAAATTTGATTATGTGAATGACATGTTAAAAATATTAATATATATTAAGTATCTAAACCTATATGTGCTATTATCTTATCTTAAACTAAGGATAAAATCTTCTACTATTAAGTATTTGTGGAAGAACTTTTAATTCAAAACGTTGTACAAAAAATTATCCTCCAATGAAATAATTGCTTGTAAAATATTATGGAAATAATGACTAATTGTTTCCTCTAATTGATGAAAGAAAAAAGGGCACAATTATTTTTCGTTTATTATGTGTTAAAATGTGAAGAAAAATTAGCAACTTCTCCTACTATAGCATGTGAAAAATCCCTTACCCTACTAGTTGCTCTTAATTTCTTGCATAACTAAAGAGAGCATGAGGACTTATACGTATCACATCATAACATTTATTAGTTTTTAGTAAATTTTGCATAAGTTATTATCACATTTGATCTTTTTTAGAAACTCCCCCATTACTTAGTCTATGAATAAGTATTGCTTGTAAAGTCAACAAATGCATAGTGAGCATAATAAAGCATGTGAGTTGCACAATATACATTTGCCAATGCATTTCCCATTCTTTTATCATTTTAAGATTAATTCATATTGCTCATCAAATATATCTTTTTTTTCATCTTACTCTTATGGTCAATAGAGAAGAGTTGTCTTAATAGGATCTAATTCATTTTTTGAAAAAATTCTTAACAAAAAGAAAATTATTATTTATAACATAAAAATTAGTTTACTAACTCCATATTATTCATAGAGTTACTTATTAAAAAATTCATTATCATTATTTTATTTAAATAAAAAATACTTTTTTCTATATCTATGACATAGTTATTTTATAAATTTATATTATCATTTAATTATTATAAAATTGATATTAAAAATAAAAAATTTAAGTTAAAAAATATCTTAAAGTTGTTTCAAATTTCTTTTTTTTGTATTACATATTTAGAGTTATAGTTTTTAAAGATGAAAACAATTATCAAATGGAACCTTTCATTAATAATTGAGCAATGGTTGTTTAAATATGACAATGCAAAGAATATGCAAATTAGTAAGATTTTCATGAATAAAGTATAATAGAATAATAATACAGAGTTAAATACCTTGTAATTTTTTAACTAAGACTTGCTTTTAAAAATTTCACTCCAAGAACCAAAAACTTTTTTCCTTTCTTGTATACCAATTTGCAATAATGAAGACAAATTAAAAGGGTAAGGACATTAGCAGTTTAAAAGTATGATGATGAAAAATCATAAACTTAGGTTACTAAATATAGTATATGTTTAACATAATGAACTAAAAATTATATACATGGACTTTTAAAAGACTTAATTCATATAGATTCAATACAAATTTAATATGTCATATAAAATTGAATTATAGCACAAGGTAAAAAGGAATTTTTTAAATGTGGGTGAGGAAAATTTTTTATTAAGTTTGATATCTTAAAAAAAGGGGGGTTTTGGGCTATTTCTAAACTGGGTTGCGAATAGAAACTAGGTCAAATCTACATAACTTGCTTGGAGAGCCATAAAGACCTATTGGCAATCTAGCAAAAGAGCGCATTAGAGCTCCTCATCCTAGATTGTTAAAGCACATACCGGTGTAGAAGTGGCTTCTATGCATGACCCACTTGGTGATATTACAAACTTGTTAGAGTAGACTCATTGGAAGAGGAATTCAATCACATAGCAATGATTTTGGTAATGCAAGACTTCTTCAACATGCAAGACTAGACCTATTAATGGTAGTCTAGCAAAAAAAAGAAAATGTAACTGACTCAAATAGATTACATGCATTCATATGCTACTATCATGGTAATAGAAAACAAAAACCTACTTATAGATTTGATAGAGAAAAGAAGAAATAAAGTAATACCTAGAGGAAAAAATGCATAAATGGAAACCTTAACTCAGAGGTTGATATGGATGCAAAAGAGGAGTGAAATTTTGAGTATGAGGGTATAAATTAAAAATGGCAAGATAGCAACTGCTTTTTTCAAAATTTCTCCTTTAACTAAGGAGATATTAGAAATTCAATAGGTGCCATAACAAATTTTTACTCAATTTTCTATTTCTCCTATTTTTCTCCTTCATTTGAACAAAAAAAAGCCATAATTTCCACCTTAATTTCTCTTACCTAATTTCTTTCCCCTCTATTTTTATTGCAACTAAACAGTTAATAAAAGTAGCTATTATACACATGGGTCTAGTTTAGATAAAATCAATGGTGAATCTTGGACAAAATTTTAAGGGTGATAACAATGATAAGTATAGTAAGATGAACCTTGATTTGTAAAAGGAAAAAAAAAGACTTTAATGTAAATGCATTTTCAAATAATATATAAAAATAGATTAAAATCTTATTTTGATTCATGTATAATTAAATATATATTAATTTTGTCCCTCACTTAAAGTCTATATTAATTTAATTTTTATAAAATTAATTTTATATTAAATTTTAGTCCATTTATACATAAGATAGAGCATTTGAATTTCTATATGAATTGATTAAAATTTAATATGAAATTAATTGTATAGTGATTAAATTGATGCAATGAAGGATAAATTAACACAAATTCAATCTTAAAAGAATAGAAACAAAGTTTTAATCAAATAAAAATATTTTTATTCAAATAATTAATTTACAAATATTTATGTGTAACATTTATAGTGTAAAAGTATGGAAAGTAATAAATGAAAGACATACTTATTAGATGCCTTCTTAATCACAAATCAACAATATTTTTATTTTCTTTTATTTTACCCATAGACTTGAAAATAATTTTTTAGTTTGTAATTCTTTTGCACTTAATAAGATACTAGTGACTTAATTTTTTTAGTAAAATACTATTAACTCATTTTAAATCTATCGAACATGTAATAGTATGTTATAATTATTTATTATATATAATTTTCACAAAGTCTAAGTAGTTGGGTAGTCAGAATATTTTGAGAAGGTTAAGTGGCTCATTAGAAATTTTTTTACTCATAATCACCTTTTATCCTAATAAACATTTGTCATAGGCTTAGATTATGACAATGATCAATGTTTGTTAATTTGAATGGTTAAGAATTCAATTTCTTTAAGTAAAATTTCAAATTTGAACTCTATCAATGGAAGAAATAGACATTAGAAGAACTTTTTTCCTAAAAGAGGTTTAATATAACTCAACTTTGTATTAGTTGGAGTCTAATATAATTGTTGAATACAAAAAATATTTGGATAAAAAGGAAAAAAAAGGAGATTATGACAATGTACGTGTAGTATAAAAATAACAAAGTTACTTCCATATTTAAGATTATGACAAATGTTAAATACCAAATGTGAAAGTAAACGTATAAAAATACATGATAGTTAAGAAAGAAAGACTACTTGTATGATCTTAAAAAAATCAACTTTTGCAATTATGATGCACAGATGAGAGTTACCTTACAAATGGATATTTAGACACTCAAAATAGATCACATTCCAAGGATGAAAAACATCAAATTGAAGGGCCTTTCTAGGTTTTTTAGGATAACAAATCCCAACAATTTGATGGTTGGTTTTTATGTTAGTGAGGTGGAAAGAGCTAGTGAAGCCCATGTTATTGCTTTTAACATATTTCATGAACTTGATGCTAATGCATTGAATACTCTTTCTTTTACATTCCCTAAACCCTAACTATACATCATTGGCCTTGTCCTTTTGCTTATCAATTAAATCCCATAAAATGGTTTGGCATTTATGTTGATATTTTTGTGGAGTATACATAATTTATTAATTAGAGGATTATTATTAATTAGGCCTTTTGTGACATAATTAAATGGGCAAAGGGTATTTAGGCCTAACATTAGTAAAATGAGTTTGGATCCTCTAATGGATATGATCTAAAATTTAGATTGATTAATATATATATGGGGTTCCTATTTCATATCTCTTAATGTCGGAGGTATTTTGTTCCATCGACAAATCTTATTACACAGAGAAAGAGGACTATTAAGGGAGGAATTTTCCAGTACATTAGTGAAAAAGCTTATTTTACAAATATTAGGTATTTATAAAATACTAAATTAATGGAATTAATTTAATTTATTTTTTTTCTTCTTTATCATGCTGTAATTGAAAGCTAATATTATGGTGAATATATTTCCTCACAATTACTTTCTATCAATTAGTATCAAAGCTAAGTTTTAGCTTTTAGTTGTAGTTGATTTTGGAAGAATTTCAAATAAATATTGTTAGCCTTCTTATGAAATTTATCTCAATGATAATCATAATAACTATTGTTATACATGCCTATACTTTCATAATTGTTCAACAATTTTATTTATATATGTATGTATTGTATTTTTTTGTCATGAATGTTTTCTTTGTATGGTTTTGTAAGTGGGAATGTTATTTAAAATTAGTGGATAGATGGATGCTAATACAATAATCATGAAAATTTGAAAGTTGGTAGAAAATTGATATAGAACCATGAAAATTTTGTAGAAATTGCATAAGACAAAAAATTTCTAAGAAACCTAGTATGAATAGTACCATATAAACTATTATTGTGCCTAAACCTCTATTGTTAAACCCAAATGGATTGAACAATTGAGAGAATGAAATGTGGGTAGACAGAATCAATTTTTTAAGGGGGATGTTGGCATGTGAGAAGCATAAAACACAAACCTTTTATTGCTAAAAATTTGAAACCTCTATAGCCATAAACTTGAAATTTTGGAAAATTTGAAACTTCAATTTTTTAGGCATTTTCTGGGCTAGAAATCGTAGAGATACATTATGAGATGATAGCATTTGTACTGAGAATCGTGTTGAAAATAACTTAAAATTATTGAATTTCCTTGGGTTGAAATTAAGTATAGAATCAAGTATGAACCAAACCTAGGTGAATTTGGCTAGAGGTAAAAGATGTGCTATAGTGCGTGGATGCGCCTCGACTAGCAATATAGCTAATGTGTGGGGGCCACACGTTACCCCATCAATAGCGGCTAGTGTGATGTGTATATCATTATGCTCCACTTTTCAATGGGCATTTTTTTGAAATTTTTTAGAATAAAGTTATTTTTACTCATTTTTACCCATTTTATTTGAATATCCAAATGGGCTTATCTTGAGCCTAAATTTTTCAGCATGTAATTTTTGACATATTATACATTTTTTTGGAATTTTTGTGAAATTTATGGAGGTCATTTATATATTTTAATAATTTTTAGAGTATTATCTTTTTAAAAGAAATTTTCAAATGACTAGCATTATGCCATTAAAAAATTATGTAATTGTGTACTCATCTTTATAGGGCCAATTGCATGAGTTTTGGTGTGATTCTTAAAAAAATATTTAAAAAGGAAATATTGTATTAATGACAAAAATGCCCTTCGATATTATGTTGTTGATGTAGTTTGTTGGTTATAATGTAAATGTAGAGTTAAATGTTACGCGTCTAAAGTATTTAAATGCCTTTTGGTGTTAGTGTTTTAAAGGTATGATATTTAATTCTTGTATTGTATTGTAAAGTCTAAAATGCCTTTTGGTTTTGGATTTTATAATATGGTATTGTGTAAGGTTGTATATTTAAATGTTGTAAGGAAAACATTAGCATGATTACCTTACACATGCATTAATGTTTAGTGTCTTTTTCCTTAGTAGTTATGTAGCAAGATTATAAAAAAATGCTGAATAGGATAATGAAAGAGGATGGGGTGATTAGATATATGGTGGCTAGATGCTAATTTGATAATCCATATTACCAATTCTTTCCAATCATTGAGAAATTCTAGAAAAGTAAACAATGGTGAATTAATTATCAAAGTGGAAAATGGTGAGAAAATAGGAGTAGAGCTCACTGGAGATGTGTTTCTATAGTTGTTTACTAGATGTGAGCTAGTATTAAAAAATATGATTTTTATACCTTCCATGAGAAAGAACTTAATATCAGTTGTAGCATTGGATCTCCAAGGATATATTTATAATTTTGGAGGTAAGAGATTAAATTTATTCCAAGGTATAATTGTGATAGGGCTTAGAGAATTGATAGATAGGTTATACAGGATAATTCTAGATTTGAGTTCCGTCAACACTGTTAACACAATCACAAGGATGAAAAGAAACATAATTGAAGAAAGCTCTTCGGTGTTATGACAAAAGTGTTTGGGTCACATTTCTAGAAATTGAATTCAAAGGTTAATTAGGGAGAGTGTTCCGCACAATTTTAACTTTTTTGATTTAAATACCTGTGTGAATTGTATGAAAGGGAAGCTCATTGCTAAAGCCAAAAAAGAAAGGAAACTTAGAAGATAAGAAGCGGTGGAACTTATTCATATTGATATCTATAGTCCCATCCCACTAGTAGCTATAGGAGGTTAGAAATATTTTATCATTTTTATTAACGATTATTCTTAACTTGGATGGATAAAGTTACTTGTGAAAAAGCTAAAGTCCTTAAATACATTCATGACATTCAAGGAGCAGTCGAATTTGAATATAGCAAGAAAATCAAATGTGTTAATTCTAATTGAGGAGGAGAGTATTATGGCATATATAATAAAACTGGAAGGAACCTAGGTCCTTTTGCTAGGTATCTGTAGAAATGTGGCATTGAGGCTAGCTCACTATGCTTGGTACATTAAAATAAAATGAGATAGTTGGCAAGAGAAAAAGAATGCTCATTAACATGGTTCAATGTATGTTTTCCCATTCTATGCTTTCAAATTTCTTATATGGAGAATCATTGAAAACTACAGGCTATATACTGAATTAGGTATAATTAAATCTGTACCCATGACTCCATGTAAACTATTGAATAAGAAACCAACTTTGGCTCATCTCCATATTTGGGGCTATAGAATAGAAATGAAGCCATACATTCTTACTATCAGGAATTTAATTCTAAAATAATATATAGGTTCTTTGTTAGTTATTGTGTTAATTCTAGAGGTAATAGGTTCTATTATTTGACTCACACTACACATGTTATTGAATCTGACATAGCAATTCATTTTGAGGATAAGTTGGACAATGGGATTTAGACACAATGAATTAGGAATTTTAGAATTGAAAGAGTCGTAATTCCCTTAATATCTCAATCTACTAGTTCTTCATCTTTTGGCCCTTGACAACATGAATTAATACAACCTTTAGAGGAAGATAACGATTCTGATATTGAAGTTCATTTAAGGAGATTACTTAGAGAGCATAGACTGGCAATATCAAAGGATTACATGATGTATTTGCAAAAACACGCGTATGATTTAAATGAAAATATTGATCCCATTACATTCTCTCAGATAGTGTCTAGTTCTAATTCTCTTCAATGGTTCATTATAATAGAGGATGAATTGGCTTTAATGAATAAAAATTAAGTGTGAAATCCTATAGAATTACCTGCAAATTGCAGGCCAATTGGATGTAAATAGACTTTTAAGACCAAAAGTGACACTAGCTAGTAGATTAAGAGATATAAAGCCATGCTTGTGGCTAAAGGCCATACTTCAAAAGAAGGAATGGATTATAAAGAGATTTTCTCATTTGTATCAACGAAGGATTCTTTTAGAATTGTTATGACTCTTGTTGCTCATTTTAATCTAGAACTGCATCAAATGGATGTGAAAATATCATTCTTGAGCAGTGTAGCCAGATACATTTTGAGAGAAGGGTAAATAGGACTTGTTATGCAAATTGAAGAAATCCATATATGGTTTGAAACAAGCTTCTTGGCAATTGTATCTTAGTTTTCATGAAATGGTTATTTCTCTTGGATTTAGGAAGAATAGTGGAAATCAGTGTATTTATATGATGAAAAATGCTAGCAAATTTGTAATTTTGGTCTTGCACATGGATGACATTCTCCTAATGAGCAATAACTTGAACTCAATGAGACAAAGCAATTATTATCACATCATTTTGAGATGAAAGACTTAGGAAATGCCTTGTTTGTTCTGGGCATTGAGATACTTTGTGATAGGTTTCAAGGTATTCTTAACTTATCTCAGAAGTCATATATTGAGAAAATTTTAAAAAAATTTAGTATGTCTACTTGCTCTTAAGTTACTTCACCTATTTAAAAGGTTGAAGTGTTTATAATTTTCCAATGTTCTTAAATTGATGAAGAGAAAGAAAAGATGGAAAAGGTTCTATATGCGTCAATTATAGGTAGCTTAATGTACGTTGAGGAATATACACAACCTAATATTACATTTACTATAGGTGTACTTGGAAGATACTTGAGTAACCTAGTTTAGAGACACTGGACTATTGTAAAGAGAGTTTTAAGGTACCTATAGAGTACAAAGGACTTTATGTTGATTTATAAAAGATTGGGAGATCTTAGCATTATAGGCTATTTAGACTCAAACTATGCTTATTATCCAAATGATTCAAAATCTATATCTGGGTATATTTTTATGATGGCTGGAAGTGTTATGACTTGGAAAAATATCAAGTAGTCAATTGTTACAACCTTCACCATGAAAGTAGAGTATGTTACTTATTATGAAACTTTTTATCAAGTTGTATGGTTAAGAAATTATCTTTTTGAGTTCTATTATTTAGAAAGTCTTGTTAGGCCTTTAACCATCTTTTATGACAACTTTACTACTATGAGCTTTTCTCTCAATGACAAAAGTTCTACTCGTTCGAAGCATTTCGAAATAAAATATCACTATGTGAAAGAGAATATGTGTGAACATGTTACTATTATTGAGCATATTTTCATGAACCATATGCTCACGGCTCTACTGATCAAGGACTTAGCAATAGGAACTTTTATTAAACATGTAAACCATATGAGCCTATGTAAAGCCTTTTGATATTTTGGGTTAGTGGGAGTTAATATATATGACATCATTTATGATTTATGAATAAAATTTTATATTATGTTGCCATATTTGTGCGCATTTTGGTTATAGCATGTATATAGAGACATTTAGATCCTATCTTATTATTGTGCTCATATTTGTTAGGCACCTTGGGTGGATGCCAAGATCCGTTGTACATAAATTTACATGTAGTCACATAAAATGGTGTTAAGTCACATTTTGTTTGTATTAATAGTGTTGGTCAATGAGGTGTGAATGTCTAATAGATCATTTGAAAAATATTTTATTTTTTTCTTGGAATCCTTTATACCACGAAATTTTGTTTAAGTGTAATATGTTTATTTTATAATAGTAAATTGAAAATTATTTACTAACTATTTTTTATATTTACATTGTTTATTATTTAAATTTTACGAATATAGTTACGTGTGATTAAAATTTTATTTTACATAATTATTAAAATTTTATTTTGAGTAAGTAACTTACATTATTTTGAGAATTTAATAGTTGTTATATTATTTTTTTATTTTGTACGTAATAAGAAAATTGTTCAATAGCTTCAAAGATTTAGTTTTTGATGATATTAAAATTATTATGTTTGTGTTAAGTTCAAAAAGCTATTTTTTTAATAGATGCGGTTAGTATATAATCTTGGTAATTATCTGCATGTGTGAGAGGTATTAGAATGAAACAGGAATTTAAGGCTTTCCACAAATTAAAAGATATAGTTAAATTAAGAGAAATATACCTTTATTATTTATATCCACAACAAAGTATTTAGAGTGACTTTTGAATCAATGAGAAGCGTACAAATGATTATGAGATTACAAGATTCTTATTTTTGTTTAGTTTATTAAAGTGAATATCATACATTTTACAGGATTTAACTGTTGAGAATACTACTTGATGGACCGTTCGATTATGATTCGAACGTCTACGTCTAAGGTAAATTGAAACATTTGATATGGTTTAAATTTTTTGTTGTGTTTTATTGGGGGTTGAATTGATTTAATATTTAGGGTTGTATTGATTTACATTAAATTTTTATAATATATATATATATATATATATATATATATATATATATATATATATATATATATATATATATATATATATATATATATATATATATATATATATATATATATATATATATATATATATATATATATATATATATATATATATATATATATATATATATGTAAATTTAGATGGGTAATAATAATCATAAAACTTGCGTAATAATTAATATTGATCCAATTAAATAAACTTTTTTTACAGCTAAACTTTGTGCTTTTCATATGTCGTGCCTTTTTGAAAGCAATCGTGATGGAGCCTCCGGTGCAAGGATTTATGTGTTATGAAAATAGACATATGGAATTTGTCATAACGAATTTAAGAGCATAAAAAAAATGATAAGAAATTGTGCTATTAAACTACCGTTGTCTGAAACAAGTTTACTGATTTTTTCCCCTCTCTTCAAGAGCAACAATTTCATTGCGTTCATCATGGAGAAAATGCCTATATCACAATCATGAGGATTATTCAATAGACTAACAAAATACACAATATAAATATTGGCTAAATTCTTCAAATAGAAACTGCAACCATAAGTAAGTTAGAAAATATCAGTACCCCAAGCATTTGATAGAAATTCCAACAGACAAATAAATCTAATTTCTATTTTTCAGATCAGCTTAAGATCTTGCAAATAAAATTTGAAAGACTTATATAAAGGAGTAGATCCACATAAATATGAGTTTTCATGATCAAATTTTAGATGAATCTCAGTGAATAGAGGATGAAATATTTCTATTTACAAACTCCATTTCAAAGGAACAAAAACTTCATTGTGGGAGAAAAGAACCAAAAACTAAAAAGAAACCTGTACACAGAATGATAATACTCTACAAGCGGTGGAGAACTATTCACAAAGCAATGTCGATTAGGAAAATTTAGAGTAGATGTGATAATGCGGAAGCATGATGTGGAAGTGTATTGGCAAAGTTATAATATAAGATTCAATAAATCACAAGACACAAAAATTAATGTGGTTAAATTTTTTTAATTTATTTCATGAGTGAAAATACTAATCAAATTTTATTATAAAGGAGAATATAAATTATGGTATAATCTCCTAAACTCATATCTCAAATGCATCCAAAAAAATCTTACAGCATATAATTCTTTCACTCTCATCAGTGTCACCAAAAAAAATAAAAGATAATTATGAGATCTCTGAATCTCTTTTCAACCAAATCTTGTGCACTATAAATATTATATGTTAAAAGACCTCATTTGCAAGGCAAACGAGTATTTATATGCCAAAAGACCTTATTTACAAAAGAAATATAATAATTTAAATTAGAATATAATTATTAACTGAATCAATTATAATTATCTAAAATAAAAATAATCACCAATTAAATAAATTAGTATATAATTCAAAATTTTGAATAAAAATAATTTAAGAAAAAAAAATCATGATCAATAATAATCAGAATTTAGGTTTAAAAGGGAAAAAAAAAAGCCTTCAATGCCTAGGCCGAAACTAAAGTTCAAACCTCCTGAGAGAAACGATCGCCTTAGATTCCAACGCCTGATTAAAATGATCGATCAAACTGTGTGGGTTTACTGTCATTAATGGTGATAAATATGAATTTGGGCTTTGTTGCCCACTTGGATTATATCTTCAACTCTTCAAAAAACCTAAAATTGGGAAGTAATGGAATCAAAAGCCGAATCTCATTGTTGATGCCTTTCTCTTTAAACAACAACTCTTTATGTTCCTTATTTTACAATGAAAATATGTCGGATCACGTATATACTGTTCTTGCTGAATATTCCTCTAGAGGGCTAATCTTGAGGCCATCTGCAACTAATAAGTTTTATAATTTTCAAAAAAAATGAAAAATAATTTACTTTAAAATTTTGAAGAGTAAATCTCATTTTTCATCCCTATAAAATTCACTTTTTTTTATTTTCATCTTTATAAAACATTTTATATTAATTTTATCTTTTTGAAATATAAATTTATCTAATTTTGTCCTTTGGTAGTGTCCATATGAGAGTTATTTTGCTCAACTTTGTTCTTTTAAGGATTGATTTGGATAAATTAATACTTTATAGGGATAAAATTGATAACAAATGTTTTATAAAGATAAAATGTGAAAAAAAATTAATATCACTTGAACAAAAAAGAGAATCTACACAATTTTGAATAATTTAAGCCGTTGTAGACGAGAGAGAAACTTATCTGTAGTCTAGTGAAATTAGTAGCAGAAGTAGAATTCCAAAATTATCTAGTGAAATTAGTAGCAGAAGTAGAATTCCAAAATTAAGGGGGATAATTGTATTTTAATATTTTATAAGAGATAAAATTTGAATATTAGTATTTTATGTAAAATTTTGAAAAAGTTAATGTAAATATATGCTTATGTTGAAATATATATAATTTCACCGTTAAATGAAATAAAAGCTGCTGTAGTTTCGAGCAAGGCAGTAGGACCTGTCTTAGACAATATTTCTACTAGACATATGGGAGTAGGAAATATTAGATGAATAATAATTATTTATTAATTTTTTAATACCAACTAATTGATAAATTATTTCTGATAATAAGGATACAACTTAAGTATCACTAAACGTGGTAAGTGACATTACTGGAGACATTACTTATCCGGTCAACCTCTTTACCAGCGGGAGGGTGGCCTTTAGTGCCCTGACCGGGAATCTTTGTCTGCTGCCTGCCTCAGTGACTATTTTTAACTACCACGTTAGTCGTAATCGGGGGTGTGGTGTTCTTCTCCTTGAACTGGTGCTGTTTTCCGGTGTGACAATAAATAAAATAAAAAAAAAAGTACCACTAAACTTGAGAATTTTTTTTATTGTTTAATCTTAAAAAATTGTCCTAAATAGTTCTCAAAATATATGTTACATGCTTGTAATAAATGCCTTGTTGTTATTACGTGCCTATCATTAATGTTTAGCGTTTCTAATTACATTATTCAAAAGTAAATTTTAAAAATAAATTAAAATTATTATTAAATATAAGATAATGAAATAAATTTAAAAAATTTGATTTAATGAATATAAAAATTAAAATTTAATTTTGAATCTTATTTTTATAATCATGACATTTTTGAAAAAATAAACTAAACTTATCAAAATTTAATATTTATCATTAGTTAATAACTTGAATAACATCTCTTTTGACTGAGACTTTTACATCAACCTATATATAAAGAGTTGAGTAGAAATATTGTAACCAAATTTTAAAATCAATGTTGCCTAATAAAGTTTTTTCTCACATTTTTAAGTCAACATCTAATCTTTAGTATAATTGATGTGGGATTACCTGAAAAAAGGTACAACAGTGGAATAAAATCACAAACTATTTAAACTATCATGTAATATAAAGTTTTGAGTAAATTAGGTTGATTTCTCTTAAAGTTTATTATAAAGAATATATACTGTTCTCTTTTTTCATTGATGTGGGATTACCTGACAAAAGGTACAACTGTAGAATAAAATCACAAACTATTTAAACTATAATGTAATTTAAAATTTTGAGTAAATTAGGTTGATTTCTCTTAAAGTTTATTTTAAAGAATATATCTGTTCTCTTTTTTCATTAACTTATGGTGACATCTCTTTTTTCATTACATATATATATTCACCTTCGTTATGGAGATATGTATATATTTTCAAAATATAAGTGATATAAATATAATTAGATAAAATATTGGAAGATCTGAAAAAGTAATTTATAAAACAACAATATTATATATCAAAAATAGGATTTGAAATTGAATTTCTTTATCATTAAATACATAATAGTGGGATAAATTTGTAAAATTTAATCTAATAAATATAAATAATTTAAAACTTAATTTTAAATTTTATTTTTAATACATATAATATTTTCCTTTATAAAAATATATATAAGGTTTTGAGAGCGAGAGGCTTATCTTGGAGGAAAAAAGACCGTACCATACCGGCCAGTCAATTCAATGGGAATGGTAGCAAAAAGAAAAGGAAGTTCGGTGAGAGCCGAAACTAAGGGGTTGTTTGGTTTGCAGCAAAAACATAGGAAATTATATTTCTCAGGATATAAACTACCATAGAGTTATTTGATTGCATAAATGAGAGGAAATAAATTTTCTGAGAACTTGTGTTTCCCATAAAACACTGGAAATCACTTACCCACTCCCCTAGGTAAGTTTTATTTCCTCTATTTTTGACTAATTCATAGATAAAAATATTCTTACTAAAATTAATTAATATGAATTTCACCCTTTTAATTGATTATCAGGTTTCACTTTGTAAATATTCATTTTAGTTAGTGTTACTTTTATTTTGCAATTTGCTTATTAATTAAGATATATATATATATATATATATATATATATATATATATATATTCCATGACATATTTTATTATTATTATTTTATGAAAAATTTAAATATTTAATTTAAATGAATTAATTAACAACATATTTTTATTTAATTCCTATATTATTTTATAAACCACTTATTTTTTATTTTTTTATTTATTTTATTGCATAATTTTTTTACTTCTTTTTTATTTTATCTATTGCTATTATTTGAAAGTTAGATTATAATTATTAAATAATATAAATATAATATGATATATTTAATTTGATTGTATAAATATTTTGAATAAATTAAAATTTAATATATATTATATTAATTGCATTATATAATTATATATTCTATTTGTTGATTGAAATTATTTGAATATTAAAATCAAATTTTCTTTAAATTTTATAAATATTTTTTAATATCAAATTTCAAGCACTATAACTCAAATTAAATATATATACACACACACACACACACATATCAATTAGAATTAAAATTTTCTTAATTAGTTATTGTCTAGAGAACAAACAGTAACATGCTATTATTTGATAATTTAATTTTTAATTAAATTTAATTTATCTATTTATTTGAAGTTTTCAATTGATGTTACTGTTTTGAAATATAACAGTAACATGTTACTGTCTAGAGAAAAAATAGTAATATACTATTATCTATTTATTTTAAATTTTTAATTGATGTTACTGTTTTGGAACAAAATAGTAACATGTTACTATCTAGAGAAAAAATAGTAACATACTATTATTTAGCAATTTGGTTGTT